>JAQZBX010002121.1:0-62686 GCA_029593785.1 Cabassous unicinctus
GGTAAGCCAGATACCAAGACACCAAAAAAAAAAAAAAAAATTCCAATCCACAACAAGAAACAGTAAGATATGGCCCAGGAAAAGGACCAAGATAAACCTCCAGATGATGTAATAAAATTGAGAAAACTAATAATAGATGTTCAAACAAATCCCTTATTAAATTCAATGAGATGGCTAAATAGAGTAATTTGATAAGAAGACACTGGGTGAGAACAAAGAAGAATTTGAAAGCAGACATAAAAATGTAGCAGATCTTATGGGAATGAAAGGCAAATAAATGAAATTAAAAATACACTGGAGGCATATATCAGTAGATTTAAGGAGGCAGAAGAAAAGATTGATAGGCTTGAAGGCATGACCTCCAAACGTGAACATACAAAAGAACAGATAAAGAAAATAATGGGGGGAAAATGAACAGGGTCTCAGGGAACAAATGGTGGCAAGAGAAGTGCAAACATATGTACAATGGATGTCCCAGAAGGAGAAGAGAAGGGAAAAGGGGCAGAAGGAATATTTAAAGAAATAATGGTAGAAAATTGCCAAACCCTATTGAAGGATATAGATATCCATTTCCAAGAAGTACAATGTACACCCATTCAAATAAATCCAAATAGACCAACACTGAGACACATACTAATCAGAATTTCAAATGCCAAAGACAAAAAGAGAAATTTGAGAGCAGCAATAGAAAAGTGATGCATAACTTCAATTAATGTGCCACACTAATGAAGGATGTTTAGGTGGGAGGTTGTGGGAGGTACGGGAGGTGGGGCATATGGGAATCCCTATATTTTCTGTGTAACATTTATGTAATCTAAGTATATTTTTAAAAAAAATAAAATTAAAATAAAAAAAATAAAGGATACACAATTAGATTAAGTGATTGTTTCTCATCAGAAACTAGAGGCAAGAAAGCAGTGGTATGATATACTTAACATATTGCAAGAGAAAAACTGCTAGTCAAGACTCATCCAGCAAGACTGACTTTCAAAAATGAGGACATGTATAGAAAATTCACAGATATACAGAAACTGAGAGAGTTTGTAACCAAGACACCAACTTTCCAGGAATTACAAAAGGGAATGTACAGCCTGAAAAGAAAAGACAGGAAAGAGCCTTGTAAGATACTTAAAAAATGAAGATAATATCAGGAAAAGTAACTAAAAGTGTAAAAAGATTAGTGAAAATAAAATCTGACAAATAATATCCAAAAGTTAAAATGGGTGAATTAACTGCCTTTACAGTAATAACATTGAATGATAATGGATTAAACTCCGTATCAAAAGACACATATTGGTGGAATGGATAAGAAAATATGATCCATCTATATGCTGTTTACAAGATACACACCTTAGACACAAGAATGTCAATAGATTGAGAGTGAAAACCTGGAAAATAATATGCCACGTATGCAGTAACCAAGTAAAAACTGGAGTAACTATACTTATATCAGATGAAATAAATTTTAAAAGCAAAACTGTTATTAGAAGTACATTATATATTAATAATAGGGGCAATTCACAAAAAAGAAATAAATTAATGTGCATCTAAACAGAATGCCCCAAGATACATGAGGCAAACACTGGCAAAACTGAAGGGATAAATAAATGTCTCTACAATAATAATTGGAGACTTCAATACACCACTCTCATCATTGAACAGTATATCTGAGCAGAGGAACAATAAAGAAAGAGAGAGTTTGAATAATATGATAAATGAACTAAATCCAGTAGATATATATGGAACATAGCACAACAAAACAGTAGGATATACCTTCTTCTTAAGTGTGCATGGGCTTTTTCCAGGATACCCCATATGTTAGTTCACAAAACTGATCTGAATATATTCAACAAGATTGAAACTATACAAAGCACTTTCTCTGATCATAATGGGATAAAGTTGGAAATCAATAATAGGTGAAAAAAGGGAAAATTCACAAATACATGGAGATTAAACAACACACTCTTAAATAACCTCTGGGTCAAAGAAGAAATTGTGAGAAAAATCAATCAATATCTCAAGATGAATGAAAACAAGTACACAACACATCACAACCTATGGAATTCAGTGAACACTGTTCTGAGAGGGAAATTTATAGCCCTCAATAATTACATTAAAAAAGAAGAAAGAGCCAAAATCAATGACATAATTGCACAGCTGGAGGAAATAGAAAAAGAGTAGCAAACTATTCCCAAAGAAAACAAAAGCAATGAAATAACAAAGATTAGAGCAGAAATAAATGAAATTGAGGACAAATAGAGAGAATTAAAAAAATACACAAAAATTGTTTTTTTGAGAGTGACAAAATCATCAAAACCTTAATTAGACTGACAAAGAAATACAGAGAGATGATGTAAATAAACACAATGAAACATGAGAACAGGGACATTACTACCTCATAGAAATAAGAGATCACAAGAAGATGCTATGAACAACTGTACATCACCAAACTAGACAATGTAGATTAAATGTTAAAAATTCCTAGAAAGGTACAAACAGCCTACACAGACCCTAGAAGAAATAGAAGACTTCAACAAACCAATCACAAGTAAAGAGATTGAAATAGTCATGAAATAACTCCCCCAAATGAAAAACTCAGTAAAAAATGCTTTCAAATGTAAGTTCTAGTAATCATTTGAAGATTTAGTACCAATCTTACTCAAGCTCTTCCAAAAAAATTGAACAAGAAGGAACATTACCAACTCATTCTATGAAGCCAATATCACCGTAATACCAAAGCCAGGTAAAGATATTACAAAAAAAAGGAAATTACAAACCCATTTCCCTATTGAATATATGTGAAAAATTCCTCAACAAAATACCTGCAAATCGAGTGCAAAAACACATTAAAGTAACTATTCATCATGATTCAGTTTTATACCCGGCTTGCTATGGTGGTTCAACACAAGAAAATCAATCATCATAATTCACCACATTAAAAAGTCAAGGAAGTAAAATCACACAATCTTAATGATTGATGCAGAAAAGGAATTCGACAAAATACAGCATCCTTTCTTGGAAAAAACACTATAAAATATAAGAAATGAAGAAAATTTTCTCAACATGTTAAAAGCCATATTTTAAAAACCCACAGCTAACATTGTACTCCATGTTGAAAGACTGAAAGCTTCCCCGTTAAGGTCAGTGACAACCACTGTCACCATGGTTGTTTAATATATATAGTGCTAGAGCAATATATATAGCGAGAGCAATCAGGCAAGAGAAAGATATAAAAGGTATCCAAAAGATCAAGGAAGAAGTAAAACTTTTGCTATTAATAAATGATGTGATCTAGGAAGTCCTGAAACATCTTAAACAAAGCTGCTAGAGCTAATAAACGGTTTCAATTCAGTGTCAGGATACAAGATTAATATGCAAAATTCAGTGGTGTGTCTATATACTAGTAATGCAAAATCTGAGGAGGAAGTCAGGAAAAAAAAATTCCATTTCCAATAGTGACTAAAAGAATCAAATATTTAGGACATAACTTAACCAAGGATGTAAAGCAATTGTATTTAGAAAACTACAATGCATTGCTAAAAGAAAAATTTTTTAAAGACCTAAATAATTGGAAGAACATTCCATGCTCATGGATCTAAATATCATTAAAATGTCAATTCTACCCAAATTGATATACAGATTCAATGCAATCCCGATAAAAATACCACCAGCATTTTTTTAAAGAAATGGAAATACTGTTATCAAGTTTATTTGCAAGGGTAGGTGACCCCAAATAACCAGGAACATTTCAAAAAGAAAATCAAATTTGGAGGAATTTCAATTCTGGACTTTAATCATATTACTTACCTACATTGATTAAAAAACAAACAGCATGGTACTGGCATAAAGCTAAAAACATAGACCAATTGAACTGAACTGAGCATTCAGAAAAGAGACCCCCACATCTTTGGTCAACTGATTTCTGACAAGACTCTGAAAACCATCCAGCTGGGTCAGAACTGTCTACTCAACAAATGGTGCTGGGAAAACTGGATATCCATAATCAAAATAAAGAAAGGGGACCCCTATCTCATGCCTTATACAAAAATTAACTCAAAATGGATGAGAGACTTAAGTATAAAAGCTAGAACCATAAAGCTCCTAGGAGAAAATGTGGGAAAACATCTTCTAGACCTGGTTGTAGGTGGTGCATTCTTAAACCTTACCCTGAAATCACAAGTAATGAAAAAAAAAACATGGATAACTGGGATCTCCTTAAAATTAAACACTTTTGTGATCCAAATAATCTTGTCAAGAAGGTGATAAGGCAGCAAATGAATAGGAGAATATACTTGGATACTACATATCTCGATAAGGGTTTGATTTCCATTAAATATAAAGAGATCATACAACTCAACAATAAAAGAGCAAGCAATCCAAATAAAAAATGGGCAAATGACTTAAACACATTTCTCTAAAGAGGAAATACAAATGGCCTAAAATCACATGAAAAAGCATTAAGTATAACTAGCTATTAGGGAAATGCAAAACAATACGACAGTGAGATATCATCTCACACCTCATGGAATGACCATTATTAAAATAACAGAAAACAGTAAGTGCTGGAGAGGACGTGGCAAAATATAAACACTCCTTCACTGTTGGTGGGATTGTAAAATGGTGCAGCCTCTTTGGAAGACAGTTTGGTAGTTCCTCAGAAAGCTAAATATAGAACTGCCATAGGATCCAGTAATTCCTCTACTAGGAATATATTCAGAAGAACTGAAAAGTATAACATGTACAGACATTTGCACACCAATGTTTGTACTGGCATTATTCACAATTGCCAAAAAGTAGAAACAACCCAAGTGTTGATTAACAAATGAATGGATAAACAGAATGTGTTATATACATTCAATGGAATACTATGTCACAGTAAGAAGAAATGAAATTGGAATATATATGATAATATGGATGAATCTTGAAGACTTTATGCTAAGTGAAATAGGCCAGACCAAAAAGACATATATTGCATGGTCTCACTAATATGAAGTAAACATGGTGAATAAATGCATGGAGCTAAAACCTAGAGTACAGGGTATTAGGAGGTAAGAAGAGGGCTTTGAAGAAGTGCTGATGTTTAATGTATGTAGAAGTTTTATTTAACTTTACTGTATATGTGTGGAAATGGATAGATTTGAAGGTAACACATTATAGTGAGTAGCAGCTGGTTTATAAATGGGACTGTGCCTGAAAAGTTTAGTCTAGGGATGTAAATGTCAATTGAAAGAAAGCTAGAAAATAATCTAGGGACTGAATAACATTGTGAACCCAGAGGTGGATGAGAATTTTGGTAATAGTACAAATGCAAGTATGTCATTTTGTGAATTAGAATGGATGTACATCAAAATTGCAGGGTTGTTGGAATGTACAAAACACAATTAATGTAACCTATGAACTATAGTTAACAGCAATACTGTAATATTCTTGCATCAATGCCAAAGATATACTGTGTTAATAATAGGGGTGTATGGAAAAATATGCTAAATGTATGCTATGGACCATGGTTGGTGTTAATAGTCTGATGATATTATCTCATAACCTGTAACTAGTGTTCCACAACAGTGTGGGGTGTTGGTGAAAGATTGTTGTATGGCAATTCTACACATGTGCATGATTGTTTTGTAAGTTCACAACTTTGTAATAAAAATGTATTTTAAAAAAGAACATCATTTTCTGGGGTACACAAAAGACAAACCAGAACAACACTCTACCTGTTAGGCAAGTTGCTTGACCTTTCCAGAGTGGATTGCCCAATCTGTAGATATTATATTTATGAATTTTGTAGCTAAACCAAATTTTCAGTAGGTCCTGTAATGAGGGTGTCATTAATATAGTAGATGGCAAGTACCTTTAGAGTAATTGGCCTTGTTGTAAATCAAACTCTGGCCCCTGAGGACAAATTGTCTGGGACTCAATATATCCGTGTGGGTAGCCCTACATATGTATCAGTCTGTTGCACATGAATGTAAATTGAACTTGGCCCTAATCTGCTGAGGGATGAAGAAAAAATTGTTAGCCAGGGCAATATCAGCCTTGCCTGTGTGGCTACCTCTGCCTCAGTAAAAGCAGTGATATCAATTACTACAGGAACAAAGATGACTGATAATTAGCAGATTCCTGAGGATTTTCATAAAGGACAAAATGGGCTTTTAACTGCAGCAGGATGGTTCTAGATAATCCTTTCCACACTAAGTCTCCACTTGGGGGGAAGTACCGCTTTTGTTGCATAATTCTGCAGGACAGTGACAGCTGTGGTGGTGGGCAGCAGTGGACACACCCTACAGTGGTTATGGCTCAAATTCCTCATTGTGAAGGGACTTACCCCCTCATGTGATTGTGGTCATCCAAGAAGCAGGTAGACAAAATGTCAGTACTTGTGCACTCAGCAGTCAGAATCAATACCACTGGCTCCTGAAATGTTCCCAAATTCCTTACCCATAAGCATATGTTCATATGTCTATCATGGATCACTGCATCCACTTAAACTCCCCAATGCCTCTCCTTTGCCCTTGTCCCTGCAGGGGACTGATATTAATGTCACTTGGGCAATTCTATCAGCCTCATAAAGTCTGGCTTCCTCACTACTTCCCATTTAGCTAACCGAGAGCATAGGGCTTCATATCCCTGGCAGGGATCGAGGGACCTTGCCCCCACCTTTAGACATTTATTTTACAGGTAATCAGATCAGGGTATAGGTGGGGGTAGGGGGCGGGTATCATCCCTATATGACACATCACACACAGAATTGGAATTGTCTTCCTCTCTGTCCTGGTCGGGATCCAAAGAGGACTTATTAACTGATATTTTCCTTCTTTCCTGACAATGTTCAGAACCTCAGGATGGATGGAGAGTGGGACTGTGGGATTCTAAATCTTTCCAGTCCTTTGAGCCTTCTTCTTCCTGCTCTTTTATGGTTCTCAATAGGGTTTAAAACCCCAAATTAGGGGGACCCCCTTTTGACCAGCAATGTTGGTGGTGTTCTTCTATAGGATATCCATTACATTCTGTTCTATTTATCTAATTTTCTATAACCAAAATTGTAACAAATGTACTACACAAATGAAAGTTGTTAATGTGGGAAAGTATGAGAGGCATAGGGAGTGGAGCATATGGGAATCCCTTATAATTTTTATGTAACATTTATGTAATCTAAAGGTTCTTTAAAATAAATAAATAAGTAAGCGAACAAATAAATATTTATATATCTATATAAATAAAACATTGCTGAGCAGGTAGGCCCTGCCCCCTCTTTGATCTTCCCTGGTTGCTCTTTGTGTTCCCCTTATGGACTTTCAAGGGGCGAAGCTTCCCATTGTTCAGCTCCTGGGTCCTGTCCCATCTGGCCTGCTTGGTGAAGAAGATTGATATCTCCTTGTTATTTCCACCCCAAAGCAGGACATTATGGTTGAGCTTTCTTACACTTTCCCCAGTCATCATCCATGTGGTAACAAAAGGGACAGGGTGTCCTTCAGTTGAGGAAGATCCTCTGTTATGAACACCTCTAATGCTGTCCTAGACAGGATCATCCACATCTTGCTCCAGTGTGGGGTCATACAACCAAATGTCAATTACCTTTACCATCAGGGAAGCTATAGACTCTTGAACAGATTTTATATTTGGGGAAAGTCTCTGTCAGTTATGAATATAACTCTCACTCACCCAGCATATCAGATTGAAAGTGGCATGGGTTTGATTATTTCTCCATCATGTTAGATGTCTTGTTTGCTGCAGGCAAAAATATCTTGTAGCAAAGGGTAAGTAATTAACTTTTCCAGACTACACCACTGGACCTCAGACATCTGAGTCTGCAGTGCTCCTTCATTGAACAGAGGCAGTAACCAAATTCCATGATCTTCCCCTGGCTTCTGCCAATATCTATCTTTTAAATTCTGTATTTTATTATCAGTACCATCAGAAGTTGGTTTCAGGTCTATCCTGAGGTTATCAAACAGCCTAGACCTGGCAGAACTCCTTGCATGGAGACTCAACACAGTCATCTGGAGTAACTTGTGACCTTTGAGACACCATAGGGGTCAGTGAGTGGCAGAGGAGTGTGCAGCTTCCTTGAACCAATTTTAGTTTTCTTACTCTTACTAGAACCCATTTCCTTCATCTTCTCCCTTAAGTAAGTCATTAATTCATCCATGTTAAGAGGGAAGCAGTTTGCCTCCCACTTGACCCACGTAACCAGAGATAAGGTAGTTTCTCAGTAACTCAATCACTCTCATGGGAGCTGGAACCACACTGGAAACTGACAATCCTTTATGCCTCCAAACCATGCCATGTTGTGCATTTTTTGGTGATCCAGTTAACTACACCAATCTCTCAGGAAGAGAGACACTTAAATAGATGTCAACTCACTCCAATACTGTTGTCAATGTCGCCAAAAGAAGCACTTCTTACACAACAATGGATGGAACAATGTTTTACTCACATAGACCAGAGACAGAGCAAGATCAATTTTACTAGGGAGCATTGGCTTCCCAAAACCAGCAGTTCTCAATCAGTGGCTGATGCAGGGAGATATTTTAAAGACAGCATAATTGTCAGTGTTTTTGTGTCCTATTGGAGAAACATGGCTCCCTTCCCACCATGTACAGATATACTACCAAGGTGTGGGAGCTGGATGTCATAAACCATGCCCACTAGAATGAGACTTTCTCCAGTGGATATGTACATACTCTCAGGGCAATAGGGGAGAGAAAGTACCAGCAGCCCTGTATCTAATAGGTGGTTGTATTTCATCCTGCCAGCCCAACATTTCTGGAACTGAGAAAAGGAGGTATTTGTGGGTCTCAGGGAAAGGCAACAGGCATTCCTAAGAATGTCTGCCAGCCCATATTTCCCTCTGGAATTACTTGTCCTTCATTGTGCAGATAGCTTGAAGGAATAGAGTATGACATGAACCTTTTGCACCAGATTACATGGAGGAAAAAAACATCCAAAAGATACACTGCATTGAGGGCCAGGTGTTTATTGTCTACCTTTCACTGAGGAAAGAAACTTTAGCATGGATATGGTGCTATAAACTTTCTGTGTCCTTATTTTGTAGTTATGTATCAATTCTAAATACTTTATTGCTTGGTATATATATTTGTATAAAGGTGAAGGCAAAAATGGTATTTGAATTTAATTTTCTAATACAAAACACTCAATATTCTCTTCCACCGTGGCAGTACCCAGTACCTAGACAATGCCTACAATTCATAGACACCTCTTAAAAGACTCACTCATGATCTTTTCCATGTAATATAATTGTTTGTTTTTAGTTCAAAACCATCTGAAACATCATCAAAAAATATTTTAACAATGAGGAAAACCTTTTCCGGATGAATCCATGAGTTATACATGAGAATAGATTTGAAAGTCTAAGATATAGAAATTTATAGCTCACTATCACATATGCAAAAATTACCAAAGAGAAAATATGTTAAACAAACTAGATACGTAATAGGGATAATTTCACTTTTAAGAAAATTCATCAAACATGAATTAAAATTCCTTCAATTTTTTTCAGAATATTTTATATAAAAAACAAAACCCTTCTCAGGAATTCAAAATATCTTTGGAACATTCTTCCTAGAGCATTATTAATCTCTCTGTTACACAAGCTATAGATGATGGGGTTTATGAACGGGGGACCCATGGTGTAGAACACGGCCATGAGAAGATTACTGAGAGATGCTTTATGTGCAGTGGGACCAAAACAGCAGTCAACAAAGAAATTACAAACAAAAATAATAATTTTTGCCAAATGCTGGGTACAGGTGGATAAGTCTTTGTTTTGGCCTTCAACAGAATGCATACTAAGCACCAATAAAAATATGTTGATATAGGACTTAAACAAAAAGGAAGAACATACCAAGACAATACAAGCACTTATAGGTAGGGTTATCAACTCTGGAAACAGAACATCTGATGAAGAGATCCTCAAAATTTGAGGCACATCACAGAAATAATGATGGATCACATTGGACCCTGTGATGGGAAGCTTGAACATGTTGCCTGTGTGGATTGCAGAATTGACCAACCCACTTGCCCATGAGCCACCAGCTGCCTGTGTGCACAGACGCGGGATGATGATAAGCCCATAGTGCAGAGGGTGGCAAATGGTAACATAGTGATCACAGGACATCACCACAAGGAAGGGAAACTCTGTGGCCCCAAAGAAGATAACCAGGAATATCTGAGAGGCACATGCTAGGAGAGAAATTATTTATTGCCTGTCAAAGAATTCACAATCATTTCTGGAAATAACTGAAATGTAGCAAAGTCTATGATAGATAAATTTCCAATAAAGAAATACACTAGACAATTTAGGTGTGGGTTGATTACAATGACAAGTAAGAGTTAAAGATTCCCAGTCTGTGTGCCTAGATAAATCACTAAGAACATCAGACCTTGCAAGACTTGGAGCTTCCTGTAGCATGAGATATCCATGAGAAGGAATTCTGTGAAGATAGTGAAATTGTCCATGTCTTCTAAAATGTTGAAGTCTCCCTGTAGTCAAATTATAATATGATAAAATATGCAGAAAGCTAAATAGAGTCAATCCACATTACTTACAAATAAAATGCCACTGTTTTATCAATATATGGCTTTTCATAAGGAATTCTGCCTAATGGAATTAGTATAAAAAATAGACGTACTAGAAATCAATGAATGAACTTATTTCTCTTTTCATTTCCTTTCCTAAATGTTCCAATTTGTTAATTTCAACTTTGATAGGATTTGAGAATTAGAACATTCATAGGGTTAAATTCATTAAATTATTTAATATAAAATTAAGACCCATAAACATTATAATTATGGAGTGACACTTATACTTTTTCAGTAAAATATCTTTTTAAATTCTGCCTTGGCACATCCAGTGATTCTTTTCATCTTTTTTCCTTAGTGAATAGTCATCCCAAATATGCTCTGTAAGAGCTTCTGTATCACCCACATTTGTTTGCACAGTCTACAGCTATTACTGATCCACTGTAGGTATCAGGTGACTAGGAGCATCACTGATATCTCTGGTTCTTTATCCAGGTGACTTAGAAACCATTCCTATAACAAAATTAATGAATGAATCTGAGTTTCCTCTGAGAATGATTAGTATGAAAGAGCCCAGGTAGATATATCTCACTATTCTTCATTTCAGTTTGAATATGACATCTGTGTCATCCTGTTCTTTCTTCCTTTGCCCCACATTCCAAAATACTTTTGATTTTATTCAAATAATAATTGATTCCTTTTTTCTCTTGCAGTGTATAGGAGAGTTCCCTTGTTTTCTAGTATGGACTAATACTATGGCGAGATGGTATATCATATATTGTTTGCCTTCTCACCTGCACAGAGTGAGTAAATAAAGAATCCCACCTAATACCACTCCTCCTCAGAGAACTCTTCCTACATTCAGGTATGAAATCCAATATTTGGATGAAGGACAAAATTCCTGTTTAGATATCTTGCCTACATGCTTTTCTACAATTTATAGAATTCTCCTTATTCAAAATAGCTATTGTAACCACAACTATTTTATTTGTGCTTGCCTTGAAGCATTCAAAATTATAAATATTAATAAATCTAGTTTCAGTCTTAATTATAATTTCAACTCTAAAACTATTTTATCATGAAGGGCTTCATTTCAGAATTATTTAATTTTTTAGGGTGGAAAACTAATAATAGAGGGTTAATAACTATAAGAATGTTAGAATTTATAGTCTTACTAATATATTCTTTATACAGTCTATTTGTATTTAAAAATAGATACAAATTGTTTAGCATTAGATGTTGATATTAATAATAATAATCTTCTTTAATTTCATTAAATATACTTCCATGGATTTCTAGTATTTTTAAAAAATATTTTACACAATTTTTTCTATAATAACCTTTCTATCATGCATATTTCTTCTATTGAACTCATTTATCTAAGAGGAAAACTCCTTAAGGCAGAATATTTTATTAAATATCAATGCCAATATTTAGTTTTTAGGTGTTACTATTGACCTGATGTCTAGTTATTAGAAATATCCAAATTTCCAGATGATTTTAAAATTTTCTTTATCAAAATCTCACTTTTAAATTTTTCCTTAGAAGTCTTATTTCTCCCTTCCATCTTTTGAGATTGTATGTCTCCTTTCTCCTTAGAAATTGCCAAGTTTTCCTAGGGTAAATTTATCATACATCTACTTCGAGTGCATCATGATGTAAAAATACAGGTGTAAGAGAAAAAGGAGAGACAGCTTCCGGATTTTTTCTCTGGTCCTTATTATGTCAAGAACATTTAGAAATTAATTACTTTATAGTTTTAAAAGGAAGATAAAAAATGAGTGGGATAATTATTCTACAGTAGTATATTCAAAACCTCCATAGAACATATCTAGTTCTCATATCCAGTAAATAAATATGAGAAATTGTTCATAGTTAAAACTTCACTGATACCTCCAGTGAAAGTATTTTTTAAAACGTGAACTGAATTCTCAGAAATGTTTTGCTAACTCACTGTTGCCTGTCAATATCTTAGCTATCCTTTACAATCTAGTTCAAGTAATGTTTCATTTTTAATGCTTGTGAGTGTAATGTATTTTCCATACATTGAGTAAAGATTATATATAACATACATTTAATCTGGTGCCATTTTTAAAGCCAATCACCAGAAAATAGAATGAGGGTAGATATAGGAGAGCTGAGGGCTAATCTGTGCAAAATTGGTAAAAGGGTTGTTTGTAAATCTTTGGAAATAAATAGAAATGGTGAAAGCACATTATGGTGTTGGTAACTAGCAGAGCTATTATATGGGTATGACAGTGGTTGAAAGGAAAAGTCTAAGGCCATGTATATTATTAGAAAGTAAGCTAAAAACTGTAACATGGGACTGTATAAGATAGTAAAACCTTATGCAAAACACGAATATGAATGATATTGCATATGTAAGATTGTTTTCACAAAATATAAATACAAATACATTAGAGAGAAAGAAAGAAAGAGCAGCAATGTATGCACTGGAAGCACAGAGAGATTGAGAGGTAATGAGTTTTGATTGTTTTTTGTTTATTATTATTATTATCATTGGAATAATGAAAGTGCTTTAAGATTAATTGAAGTGATGAATGCACAAATATGTGATTACATCAAATACCATTCATTGTACACTTTGGATGCATTCATGCTTTATTAATAAGTATTAATAAAGTTTATTTGTTAAAATAAAACCAATCACTTATAATGAAACCAGAATCAGTAACATTCAGACAATTTGTTTCAATTTATCACACGGAGCAGAAATAAAGTATGCTAAACATTTTGGAACATATCACAGCTAGTTCAGTGAATTTTTCTTTAACAATTTCAATGAAAAACACAAATTTATACATACAAATACACCTGAGAAATGATGAGTTATGATTATCTTCTTTAACATGAATACATCCTTTGCACAATTATAAAGAATTTACAAAATCCATGATCCAGCCTCTTTTTTCACTGAATAAAATTCACAGAGTCTCTTTTCACAGAGAATTATAAATAAATTTATAAATTATAAATAAATCTCATTTCAGTCTTAATTACACTTTCAACTCTAAATATAATTATCTTGAGGAGATTCATTATAAAATTACTTAATTTTTATATGTGGGGAACATATAAGAGAAGGGAAATACACTTAGCCTTAACCATCTGAACAATTCTGCTTCTTGATTCTCTGTACACATGGTCATTCCCTATGAAGTAAACATAGGGAGCATCCTTCTCAAGGGAAATGGAAGAATGGTGATTAAAAGTTCTGGAGAAGCCAGTTTTCCCTCAACTCCTTATTTGCAAGTATTCACTGGCTATAATTTTGAAATTAGTTAAATTTGAAATAATGCTTAATATCTAAAAAATTAGGATATGTTTTTTTGTTAAAATATATAAAAGATAGATTCAAAACATCTCAGAGGTCTCTGCCAATACATTTTCAATTTTATATAATATTATAAATATAGAGAATTTATTATGTAATATATCCATAATATTGTGCACACACCAATAAAATATTTTTAAGTGTTTGGACTAACATTATGACATAAAATATAATCATATTCTGTTGAAAATTATGGACAACATTAAATACACATAGTAGCTACTAAATTAAAGAGAAATAGGATACATATCAGAATGTATTCTAAAAAGAAAGCAAGTATAATTGGTTGTGGCAAAGACTAGGACTCATCAAAATGTGTTGAAGAGATATTTTTACATAGTATATGACAATAATGAAAGGTACTCTTTTATTTTGTTACTATGTCCAAAGGCAATTCTGAATTACCCATGTGTAATTTTCTGAAACTTCCTATTAACAGATGCCAATTCAGAGAGTATCAGAATATGGGGGATATTAAGAAACTTCCAGAAAGATTTTGAAAATGAAGCTCAAAAATGTGTCCCCATATATACCCAGAGATTTTCAATATAGTTACACAAATTGGCAGAGAACATTTGGTGAGTAGAGAAAAGAATTCAAATCTATGAAAGCAGAAACCCCTTTGACTTGAAATAAAATAATGAAGATTTTCTCACCTTGATAGAGGCTGCAGAATCTCCTGCTATTCAAGAGTATTTCAGAATGAATCAAAATATACAGAGGCACTGATCAGATTTGCATCTGGAGATGATTATAGTGGAATATGATGGCCAGGAATACACTAGTGTTATATTTTTACTATTTTTATGGAAATTTAACAGTCAAAAGTGATGAATAATAGACACAGTAAGTACAAAAGTATACTATCTGAGATTCCTTGATATATTGCAGAACCTAAAATTAAATTTACATTAAACCTTTTTTCTCATGATTTTGGTTTCAGGATCACTTTACACTTTAAATAATTATTGAAAACCCCAAATAGCATAGCTCTAAATGTTATATCTATTGAAAATCACTAAATTAGAAATTAAAACTATATATAACTATATATATACTTTAACAGTAATAAATCCATTATTTTACTGCAATAATGCATATTAATATACATTATTTCACAAAACCAAAATAAAATTATTGAAATGAGAGAAATGGTTTGAATACTTTGAAGTTCTCTTTAAAAAGATTAAGATAGCTATATTTTCATAACGATTTTTTATTCCATTGTTTTATGTTTTTATTTGAAGAGTATGAAGAAAATATGGCCTTACACAGATATATGATTACAGAAAGGAAGGGGTATTTATCACTTTATATAAATGTTCACATTCTTCCTTAACACTGATATTCTACACCATAACTCAGTAAGTGGTGACTTCTTAAACAGCAATTCCAATTTGTAATCTGAAACATTATTAAAAAACATTTCCTATCTTATTAGATTTATATCTATTGATCTATTTAACAATTTGAATGGGTTCTAACCATGAAAAATTTTGTAACATCCAGTAATATTCTACTGGAAAATACTACTCAAAGTGGGAAGAACAGTTTCTTCAACAAATGATTGTGGGAAGACTGTAATGGAATCCACATGCAAGCAAATGCAATTGTTTCCCCAGCTCACACCATATTCAAAAATTATCTAAAAAATGGATCAAAAATAAAATATAAGAACTAAAACTATAAAACTAGAAGAAAATATGAGGAAACATTTTGGGAATATGTGTTAAGCAATATCCTCTTAGAATTTAAATTGAAAGCATGAGCAATAAAGAGACAACATAGCTGATTGTTTACAAATATTGTTGAAATACAGCAAATATAGCAGAGGAAATTATGGAGGAGAAAATTTTACAGAAAGAAAGACAATAAATAAAATGTGATTATTTGTAATTCAGAGGAAAACAAAGACATAACAAGGAGAAATGAATTAAGAATGCCAATATCTGGAAAGAATAAAGAAAACAGAGAAAATGTAGGGACTAATATTGCAGGTAAATATTTATATTATATTTATAAGAAAAGCATTTTCCTTCATTTGAAAGGAAATACAGAATATTAAAAAAGAAACCATGTGATTAATCATTATACTTCAGGCCCAAAAGATAAAACAATGTTAAATAAGAGTTGTGAATAAGGAAAATATGTAAATTCTTAGCTCTTTACTGACCACTTGTACTTACTTAGCATACTCTATGAATGAAGGCACTATGAGATTTCCACTTCAGAACACTGAAGTAGGAATTAGCATGAGAGATGTGCAGAAGACATATCATGAAAGAGTCTAAATTAGAAAAGGAGGAGAGGAGGCTGTGAGTAGAAGACTGTAGGAAAAATGAAACTTAATATATGAGGATCTACCAATAGGTTTTCCAAAAGAAATTAATGTCTATGTAAAAATTGTACAAAATATCACAATGATGAATACAAGATACAGAATATCATGATCAAGCTGTATTTATCTCAGAAATGTGTATCACTTAAAATTACAAAATGAAATACTGTAACTTATGCCAACCAAAAAGCTTAAAGTTGAAATATTCATCATCATGACTTGTTTGAAGAAAAGATTTCTATTTCCATAAAATCCTTATGATGACAACTTATGAAATGTTTAGAAGGGGAAATCCTTACTTTGAGAAAAGTAACTAATAAAAGGAAACTATCCTAGGTAAAACATAATAGAATTTAAAATATTCATGATGGAAGCATCCTTTGAGAGGGAAACCAGACAAAACAGACTGCTTTCACCACTTTTATTAGGCAGTATTTTGAGGCATGACAAAGAAAATAATTATATAAGAACTGGAAAACAAAGAAGACCCTTGCATAAACAGTTGCTTAATTGGAAATGAGAAAGATAAAGAATCTTCAAAATATTGTAAGAATATTAATTGAGTAGTTTTGAAAGACAATTGGATATTAAAAGTCAACAAAGGAATAGTAAACTCTTATAAACTATTAACAAAAAATATATAATGGAATTTTAAACAATTGACAATAGCATGAAACATATACATAAGAGATATGTACCAGAGTTGTATATGACCTCATGGAGAACATAATAAATTTCATTGGGAGTTACTAAAGAATTATATTAATTTAGAGAATGAGCACATTCATTGACTGAAAGATTCAATATTATAAAGAAGTAAATTTTATTAATTTATAAATCTATAAAATGATGTACATCTCAGTAAATCTTTTTTTAATAAATCAATTTTATTGAAACATTCATAAACCACATAATCCATCTAAAGTGTACAATCAGTGTCATTTGATATAATCACAGTTATGCATTCATCATTGCAATCAATATTATTTTCATTATACTGAAAATAAAACTACCCCTTAATAGCTACATCTCAATCTCTCTAGCCTTACTCCCTGCAATACATAAATGCTAATCTATTTCATTGTCTAAAAACTTATTTGTATTTATATTTTGGGTAAATGTAGTCAAACAATATGCAATATTTTGTGTCTGGTTTCTTTCACTTAGCCTATTTCCTTTTTTTTACCTTTGATGGAAGAATTTTAATATATTATTATTCCCTACAGTCCATAGTTTGATTTGATTGTATTTTTGCCCATATATCATTCTCTTATTTATATCCTATAATATTAACAAAAATTTGTTGTAATTCAGAGGAAAACATTCTTATGTATTCACTATTAACCATTCTCATTGTCCACAAGTAGGTTCACTACTCTAAACAGTCCCATGTCTCACTTTTTAGCTTTCCTGCTAGTGATATACATGATCTTAGACTTTCTCTTTCAATCACTATTATACCCATGTATTAGTGCTGCTAATTACAAACACTATAATATGCTTTCATCATTTCTATCCATTTCCAAACATTTACAAACAACTTTTTTTAAGAATTCTGCACTGATTAAACATAAGTTTTCCATTCTCTATGCTCATTCTATATTCTGGTGACCTAATCTAGTTAACTCTATGAGTTTGCTCATTATATTTCATTCATAATAGTGAAATCATACAATATTTTTCCTTTTCCTTCAGTCTTACTTCACTCAACATTATGTACTCAATGTTTGTCTGTATTGTCATATGCTTCACAACTTTGTTTTTTACAGCTGAATTAGATTCCATCGTATGTATATTCTAATACATGCAATAGAATATTACTATTGTATAATATTTGATTGTTTGTACATACCACATTTTGTGTGTCCAATCATTGATTGTTGGACATATGAGTTGTTTCCATCTTTTGGCAATTTTGTATAATGTCATTTTGAAAATCATTGTGCATATGTCTGTTTGTGTCCCCGCTCTCTGTTCTTCAAGGTATATAGCTAATATTGGTATTGCAAGATCACATGGCATGTCTATTTAACTTCAATAGGAATTGCCAAAGGGTCTTCCACAATGGCCGTGCCAGTCTACATTCCGACCAACAGTAACTAAGATTTCCTATGGCTTCACATCTTCTCCAACACTTGTAGAATATTTTTTTTAAATAGTGGTCACTCAAATAAAGTGTGAATGCAATATCATTGTAGTTTTGATTTGCATTTGCCTAATAAGTAGTGATGTTGAACATTTATTCATGTGCTTTTAGACTATTTGTGTTTCTTCATTGGAATAATTTCTATTCAAGTTTTTTTGCCCATTTATTAATCCTTTAATTTGTCTCTTTATGGCTGAGTTGTAGGATCTCTTTATATATCATGGATATCATACCCTTATTGTATATGACTTCCAAATAATTTCTCCCATTGTGTAGGCCACCTTTTGATCCTCTTGACAAAGTTCTATGATGTGAAAAAGTGTTTAATTTTGAGGAGGTCCTATTTATCTTTTTTTTTTTTTTTTACTGTTCGTGCTTTGGGTGTAAGATCTAAGAACCCAACTCTTAGCACCAAATCATGAAGATGCTTTCCTACATTATCTTCTAGGAGTTTTATTGTCCTGTTTTTTGTTTAGGTCTTTGATCCATTTTGAGTTTATTTTGTAATAGGGAGTGAGATGGAGGTGCTCATTCATTCTTTTGCCTATAGATATCCAGTTTTCCCAGCACCATTTATTGAAGAGATTGTTCTTCCCCAGTAAAGTGGACTTGGTAGACTTGTCAAAAATCAGTTGACCATAGAGCTGAAGGTATCTTTCTGAACTCTCAATTCAATTCTATCAATCAATGTGTCTATCTTTACACCAATACCATGCTGTTTTCACCACTGTATCTTTGTAATATGCTTCAAGGTTTGGAAGTTTGAGCCCTCTGACAGTGTTCTTCCTTTTAAGGTTATTTTTGGCTATTCAAGGCAATGGCAGCCAGTCTTGGTTAGTAAGTAGGGTGTTTAAGAAAACATGCACTCTAGCTCTCTGCTTGTTCCCAGGTGGGAACAATGGCAAGGACCCACCCTGCTGGAAAGGGTGGAAACTGTGGGACTCAGCTGACCAAATTTGCCAGCCAAGAACTGTGTCATTAGTAGACAGTCCCTCTCAGTCCATAGCCACCTGCCAGGTACCCTAAACTGTCTTCTCCAAGATTGGGCTTGGACACTAGCAGCAGCAGGATCTCAAGTTACTCACAGATCCTCAACAGAGAGTCTCCTCCTTGCCCCTCTCTCTTCTGCGCGCTGCCCAGGCCTCCCCTTATCACACAAGCCCTAGAAATTTTTTTCTGAACAGTTTCTGATGGTCCTCTAGCAATTTTTCTGGGAGAGAATTGATCCTTGTAACTCTCTAATACTCTATCTTCCAAGAAATCTTTATTAAATCTTTTCTCTATTATTTGACAACTCTTCCTGAAAAAATCATTTGAAAGCAAGTAATCTAAACAATTCTAGGGAATAAAGAAAGAACATGTTCATTAAATATTAACTTTTGCTTTAAAATAATAATAATTAAATAGCATGCCATGTGGACAAAAGAAGACTAGTAAAAAGAATCAAGAGAACATAAAAGAATAATCAACTAATTAAAGAGCCTGCACTGTTAAGGATGGGAACAGTATGCATATTTCAGTAAATGATGTCAAGACAATTGGATAAACATATTTGAAAAATCAATTTATAGTCATAATTCCTAATCTACCCAAAATCAACTCTAAGTGGATTAAATAGTATAAAAAATGAAACATAACATTTTGAAATGTTTAGATCCTTAAATTGGGAATGAATTACACAGAGGGAAGAGAAGTAGGAGTAGAAGGAGGACAAGGGAAAATTGTATAAAAACATATACAATGGAAACTTTGTTGTGAATTTGACTGCATTAAGATTAAGAACTTTCCCCTAGATCTAAAATAAAAACAGGGAAATCTGCACCATAAGTCCAATAAAATTAAATGTCACTTATAATGACAAGAAAGGGTTTTAAAGAAGAAGCACTGATTGACACTTGACAATATGTTTAACACCACTCATACTGAAAGAAAATATAAGTTTAACCCCATTGAGGTACTGCCACAAATTTAGTAGATTGTATAAAAAAATCTGGAATCACCATTTTTTGGTGAGGAAGTGGAGCAAAGAAAGAACTTACAGATTACTAATGTATGTGTATAAGTTGGTATAGAATCTCTGGAAAACCATTTGATACTGTATCGGTCAGCTATGACCACGTTATGATAGAGTGATGAACAAATGTTAAGTCTTGATGCAGAGAGCAACAAAGATTATTTCAACTTATGACATATGTCCCTTGTGGGTCGGCTGTGCCTTTGCTATTTGCCACCCACATGCTAGGCCCAGGGTACTGGAACATCTTGTATATGGGATGTAACTGATTCTCATAGAAGAATGAAAAGATATTGTAAAATTATACATATAAGTTAGCTCTGAAATCCATGTTCCCTGCTTTTGCTTATATTTCATTGGTCAAAGAACACAATGCAGCCTGGCCTGGCAGTAATGAATTGGGACATTTTAATTCTTTTACAAGGGCAATACAGGAAGGCTCATAAGAGAAAAGGCATCTGATTATTTGAATAATTGTCCAATCTGGCCTTTATTTATTAAATTTCAGATGTACATGCTATGACTCTGCATTTCCTGTTGGGAAAGAGGTTTCATGCCTGGTAGAGCAAAACACAATGATAAAGGAGATAAATAAGATACATCTCTAGGATTCTGGGATAAGTGCATTAGGACAATTTTTATTATTGTGGGTTTAACTCTAAAAGTGATTTGCAATACAATATTTTATTCCAGTGACCAATATAGAGCCAAAATCCCCTCCTAAGTATGGATTAAATTTAGAGTTAAACTTTGTTCAATGACTTCATTTCCTTGAAGTTATGGTCCAAAACTTCCAATATATTTGTCCCTGATCTCTGAAATATTTTGATTCCAATTCATCAATATCTATTTCCTCTGAGGAGTTCAGCTTCTGGTTAAAACCACTGTGTTTGTGTGTGTGTGTGTATGTGTGTGTGTGTGTGTGTGTGTGTGTGTTTGTGTGTGTGTGTGTTTGGGTGGGGCTGACCAGAGGCAATCACAAAACTTTGACCTGATTGGCCACATAAGGGAGATCTGCCCTCAGCACTCCAGACTTTGTGCCCAGGTAGTGCTTTGCAGTCTCTGAAGGGGAATGTAGTCAAAGACTAAGTCTCCCCAACAGGCTCGTTCTTGAATATAGCTACATTCCCATCCCAATTGCCTCCATTAGAAGTCCTCCTTATCAGGGGTGGAAATGATTGAAAGTGGCATGGGCTTGTCTGTATCTCTCTCCTGTCAGTTTTTCTTTTTGATGCAGGCAAAAATATGCTTTAACAAAGTGTCAGTAGTTACCTTTCTCTGCCTGGACCACATGGTTTAAGACATTTAAATTTGCAATGCCCCCTCATTGAACAAATACAACAACTAAACTGCATAATCCTCCCCTGGCTTCTACCAATATCTGTATTTTAACTTCTGTATTTCACTTTAAAAAAAACACACAAAACTTCATTATAATGGTTTGGTCTTTAACAATGCCATTGTTAGTTAGTTGAGAGCAAACAGGCCTAACCTGGGGATTGCAAACAACCCATACCAGACAGAACTCCCTGCATGGGCCCACAACTCTTCTCTGGAGTCCTTTGTGATCTTTGAGACACCCTGGGGATTGGTGAATGGAAGGGGAGCCATGGTATAGTTTCCCTAATCTTCCTAAAACCCACCTTCCTCATCTCTTTCCTTAACTATGGCACACTGTTAAAAGGCACACTGCTTACATCCTACTTGAGTTCAGGTGGTCAGAAGGAGGCCAGCTCAACAGTCAGGCAGTCATCCTAGTTGGAGCAGGCACAACTGTGGGATGACTAAACTTCATGCCATTTTTGGTGATCCAGCTGTTTATACCAATCTCTCATAAAGAGAGATACCTAAAGAGATCTCAACCCACTCCAATCTAGGTATCAGTGATGCCAACAGAAGGACATTTCACATAGCACTGGATGGAATAAAGTTTTACTCACATAGAGAAGTGACAGTGCATGGTCAAGTTCACTATTGGACATGATATAACAATAGCCAGCAGTTCTCAATCAGGGGCTGCTTCAGGAAGATATTTTAAGTGCAGCAAAATTCTTTGTGTTTCTATGTCCTAGTGGAGGAACATGACTCACTCCTTGCCAGGGACATATATACCCTCAGATTGTGTGCTGGATTTCATGAAACATGTCTGGAAGAATCTGACTGCCTCTAAAGAATATTATATATGTTTGAGGCAATACAGGAAGTAATGTACTGGCAATCCCCTTATCCACCAAGGGGTGGTATTATATCCTGCCAGCATTACACACCTGGAACTGAGCACAGGAGATATTTGTGGGTCTCAAGGAAAGACAACAGGCATTGCAAAGACTGTCCCCAATAATACATTCCCCTTGGTAATTACTTGTCCTTCATCATGCAGAAAGCTTGAATGAATTGACCATGGCCCACAACTTTTCAGTCAGATCAAATGGAGAGAGCAAAAGCATCTGAAGGATATTCTGTGTTGGGAGTCAGTTGTGTATAGCCCACTTTTCAATGAGGAAAGCAACTTTTGAATGGATCCAGTGCTCTAAACATACAGTGCCCTTATTCTGTAGTTATATATATTAAAAACACTGTATTTTTTGGTATAAATATATGAATAAAGGTAAATGAAAAAAAATGCTATTTGATGTGAATTTTCTAATTAAAAATATTTAATATTCTCTTCCAGTTTGGGAGTTTGTGGTACCCAGAAAATGTCTCAAATGCATAGACACCTGTTAAAGGACTTCTTTTCCATGTGATATCATTGTTTGCTTTTAGTTCAAAACCATCTGAAACATTACAAAAAATTAGAACCAATGTTTGAAACCTATTCCAGAAGACTCCAATACTTACACATCAATATGGATTTGAAAAACTAAGATGCAAAATTTGTAGCTCACTATCACATATGCAAATATTAAACAAAAGAAAAGAAAATATATTACCAAGCTAAATATTTAACAAGGATAATCAAGAAAAATCCTTCTTAGGAGCTCACAATATCTCTGGAACATTCTGCGTAGAGCATTATTAATCTCTCTGTTCCGCAGGCAATAGATGATGGGGTTTATGAATGGAGGCACCATGTCATAGAACATAGCCATGAGAGGATTACTAAGAAATGGTTGATTTGTAGTAGGAGGAAAGAGAGCAGTCAATGTAGAAATTAAAAACAAAATGTAATCAACCAACCGTGGGATACAGGTATATAAGGCTTTCTTACAAGCTTCCACAGAATGTATCCTAAACACCATTGAAAATATATCAAAGTATGACTTAAAAATAAAAACAGAACATAATAAAACAATATAAGCTGTTATCAGTTAAGCTATCGACTCTGAAAACTGAACATCTGGTGAGGAGACCCTCAAAATTTGAGGCCCATCACAGAAATATTGATTGATCAAATTGGTCTGGGTGAAGGGAAGCCTGAATATAATGCCTGTGTGAATAGCAGAATAGACCAGTCCACTTGTCCATGAGCCACCAGCTGCCTGTGTGCACAGATGTGGGGTGATGGTGAGCTCATAATGTAGAAGGTAGCAAATGGAAACATAGCGATCATATGACATCACCACAAGGAAGAAAAACTCTGTGGATAAAAAGAAGATAAACAGGAAAGTCTGAGTGGCACATGCTAGGAGAGAAATTAACTTATTGCCAGTCTGTGATTTTAAAATCATTTTTTGAAGAGTAACTGAAATGTAGCAAAGATCTATAAAGGATAAATTCCCAATAAAGAAATACATTGGAAAGTGTAGATGGGTTGATTACAATGACAGTAAGTGTTAAAAAATTCCCAGTCACTGATCCTAGATAAACCACTAAGAACATCAGACCTTGCAAGACTTGGAGCTCCCTGGAGGATGAGATATCCAGGAGGAGGAATTCCGTGAAAATAGTGAGATTGTACATGTCTTCTAATATGTTGCAATCTTCCTGTAGTCAAAGTAATATGGGAAAGCAGATGTGGCTCAAGTGACTGGGCTCCCATCTACCATATAGGAGGTCCAGGATTCAGTTCCCGGGGCTTCCTGGTGAAAAGCATCCTGTCCTACACAGTGAACTGGCCCGAGTGGAAAGTTGGCTCACATGGAGTGCTGGCCCTTGCAGAGTGCTAGCTCACATGGAGTGCTGGCCCACGTGGAGTGCTGGCCTGTGCAGAGACCTGGCACATCAAGATGATGCAACAAAAAGAGACACAGAAAAGAAACAATTAGAGACACAGCAAATCAGGGAGCCGAGGTGGCGCAAGAGATTAAGCAGCCTTTCTCTACTCCAGAAGGTCCCAGGATCAGTTCCTGGTGCTGCCTAAAGAGAAAACAAGCAGACACAGAAAAACACACAGAGAGCAAACAGTGAGCACAAAACAACGAGGGGGAGGAGAAATAAATAAATAAATCTTTTTAAAAAGTGTACAATGACAAAATATGCTAAAAACTATACTAAAAACTAAATGGAGACAATCCATATAATTCAAAATTAAATGCAATGATTCTATCAATATATGGTTTTTCATTAGAATTCAGCATAAAGGTATTGGAAGAAAAAGACTATATTTAAAAAGAATGAACATATTTCTCATCATTTTCCTTCCTAACTGCTCTTATATGTTAATTTCAGGATTCAAAAGATTAGAGAATTAGAGAAATCACAGTATTAAATCCATTAAATTATGTTTAAAAAAATGAATACTCATAAAATTAGTTATTTAGACACAAGTGTATTCTTTTAATAAAGTAGCCATTCAAACTCTGCCTGTACACCTCTAGTGATTCTTTTCACCTTGTTTTCTTTAGTGAATGATCATCCCAATTATGCTTGATAAAAGCCTCTCCATCATCCCATTTGTTGGCACAGTCTACAATTATTACTGCTCTGAATCAACTGACTTGGAGGATCACTGATATCTCCTGTCCTTTGTCCAGCTGATTTTGAAACTGTTCTTATAAAAAAGTTAATCAATGATTATGGTTTTTTCTGAGAATCATTAATATAAAGGATCGCAGAAAAGCATGCATCATTTTTCTTTCATTTAATTTGTAATATAAGGCTTGCTTGTGAGCCCTTTCTTTCTACATTTGCCCCACAGGTTTAAAGGATTAGATTTGATTCTGATAATAATCAAATCCATTTGCCTCTGGCAGTGTGTAGCAGAGTTCCCTTGATGTTTCTCTAGTTTACCTTCTCACCTATACATAGTGTGTAAGAAAAACATCAAACATGATATTACTTGTGCTCAAAGAACACTTTCTGCAATCAGACATGAATTCCAATATTCTATGAAGGCCTAACTTCTGTCAAGATATCTTGCCTACATGCTTTTCTAGGATTTCTAGAATTTACTGAAATCTCCTTATTCAATACAGCTATTATAACCACAACTAATTTACTTCAGACAAACTTGGAGCATTCCAAATTATAAATAAATCCAGTTGCAGTCTTAATTAACCTTTCAACTCTACAACTAATTATCTCAGTGGGCATCTTTTCATAGTTATTTAATGTTATATGTGGAAAACATAGAATAGAGGGGTAATAGCTCTAAGAATGTTAGAAGTTTTATTCTTATTAATAGTTTATACATAAAATTTTTAAATTAAAAATATACAATTTGGCTAGCATTATATGTGGACAATAACCATTTCCTTTTTGTTTCATAGATTATACTCTTGAATTTCTAGTATTTGTAAAATATTTCATGCAAATTGTTTTCTTATAATCTTTCAATTATGCATGTTTCCTCTATTAACCTCATTTTTATCAAGAGGAAAATTCCTTAAAACAAAGCATTTTATTAAATATCAAATATAATACTCAGTGTTCAAGTTGATGTTATTGACCCAAGTGTTGGTTATTAGACATATACTAAGAACCAGATGCTATTTTAATTTTCTTTAAAAAAATCATGCTTTGTAATTGATCCTTGGATGTCTCATTGCTCTCCTCCCTGTCTTCACATTGCATTTGTCTACTTTAATCTTAGAAATTGTATAATTTACCTAGGCTAAAATTACTATACATCTAATAGGGAGTGCATAGTGATGAAAAACACATAACTTTGGGTGTAAAACAAACAGAGAGAGAGTTCAGGTATTTTCCCCTTCTCTTTATTACCTAAGAGATAATTAAATATTATTTACTTTACAATTTTAATGGGGATAAAAAACAAAATGAGTAGGTTAATTGTACTTTGTGAATTTTTAAAAAGGTATAATATAATATAAAATTCAAATCTACATGGAGCATATCTAGTTCTTATATCCAGTAGACATTTTTTTTTTTTTAAGTAACTATAGTGAAAACTTCACTGGCTATCTCTAGTGAAGCTATTTTTGTTTGCATGTACTGATTTTTCAGAAATGCTTTGCTAGCTCACAGTTGCTTATGAATAACTTAGCTAACCATTAAAATCTATTTCAAGTAATATTCATTCTTAGTGCTTGTGCTAGTTCAATTTCTTATTCCTTTTTGAAGCAATATTTTCCAATTTTGATTAGAACCTATGTACCATATACATTTAATCAGTTACCATTTTTAAAACTAACCACTTTAATGGAACCAGAATCAGTAATATTCAAACTCTCTCTGAGTAACAACTTATAATGTGGAGCAGAAATAAAGTCTGCTAAACATCTTTAGATATATATCAGCTATTTAAGCAAATTTTTATTTAGTCATTTAAAAAAACCATTAATTTAAGCATACACATATATCTGATAAATGTTGAATCATATTTATCTTCTGTAGCATGAATATTTACTTTGAAAAATTCAGACACTCTTAAAAATCCATGATTCTGCCTCTTTTTTCACTGAATAAAATTTATGGAGTCACTTCTCAGTGGAAGAGATTTATATTTAAACCTAATCAGATGAAAAATTCTGCTTTTAGTTTCTTTGTACACATGGTTATTCCCTATGAAACACACATATGTGACATCACTCTCAGAAGACTTAGAGGAATGGAGATTTCACCCTCCAGAGAGTCCAGTATTTCCTCATACCTTATTCCTAAAGATTCCTCAATTATGCTTTGAGATTATATAAATTTGAAATCATGCTTATCATCAATAAAATTAACATAGATTTTTTTTTGTTGATGTTAACAAAAGAGATCTATATAAAAAGTCTCATAGGTCATGGGTGATTCAAAACATTTGCAATTATATTTCATATCAAATATAGTTTATTTATATTATAATATATCCATAATATTGTGCAAACCCCATTAAAATATCTTTCTGTTTGGACTAACATTATTGCATGAAAGAAAATCACACATTGTTTAAAATGATCACAAACAACAAATACAAACAAAACTTGTCCAGTTGCTACTAAGTTAAAGAAAAATAAGATATATTTCAGAATGGATTTTGAAAGAAAATAAGAAAAAATAATTGTTACATAGCCTGGAACACTTATCAAAAGTGTATTGAACAGATATTTTTACATACTATTTGACATTTAAGAAAGGTACTGCTTTGATTTTAAATCACTACCCCCAAAGTCAATTTGATGAAAATAAACCATTTATCATATTCTGAAAATTTCTGTTGATATATGCTATTATGGATAGTAGAAGAATATGCAAGAGAGCAAGACACTCCAGGGAAAATATTGTAATTGCTAAAGAAAAATTTCACCAGGGCATGAAACAATTTTACAAATAATGAGATCTTACAGGTTGTACTACATATCCAGGGAAAGGAAAGAAGAGCTCAAAATATCTTAGTCAAACACAGGCAATTATAGACTTCTATAATAAGCTGAACCAAGTGTAAAAGAAGAGCTTTAACACAAAACCAATCCACAGTAAAAACCAGGGCTAAAGGAAGACACTGACCATCATAGTAAATTCATCAAGATCATCATATGCTTAGGCATAAGTAAAAAATCACAAGCCATGTTAAAAAAAACAGGAAGTTTAGGCCCAGTCAAAGAAACAGATGATAACTTTGGAGGAGATGCAATATTGAAACAATACATCAATGATGTTCAAACAAATCTTCTAATCGATTCAAGGAGATGAAGGAAATATGGCTAAAGAGATAGAGGATATTAAGAAGACACTGGATGAGAATAAAGAATTTGGAAATATAAATAAAACAGAAATTATGGAAATGAAAGACACAATAGAAGAGATTAAAATACAACAGCAGATTTGAACAGGAAGAAGAAAGGCTCATCAAACTAGAAGACAGGACAATCGAAATCTTTCAGGCAGAGGAACAGATAGAGAAAAGAACGGAAAAATTTGAGCAAAGTCTCGGTGATTTTAATGACAGCATGAGGTACAAAAAACCTGCACCTCATGGGAGTCCCAGAAGAAGTGAAGGGAAAAGGGACGGAAAGAATATTTGAGGTAACAATGTCTGAACATTTCCCAACTCTTATGAAAGACGTAAATATCCATGTCCAGGAAGTGCAACATATTCCAAACAGCATAAATCTATAGAATTACTGTGATACACATATTACTCAAAATGTCAAATGTGAAACATGAAGAGAATATCCTGAAAGCAGCAAGATAAAAGAGATCCATCACATGCATGGGATGCCCAATAAGATTAAATGTTGACTTATAACCAGAAACTATGGAGGCAAAAAAGCAGTGGTATGATATATTCAAGATAAAGGAAGGAAAAAAAAAAACAAACAGTAGACAACATTTCTTTATCCAGCAAAACTGTCCTCCAAAAATACGGGTAAGTTTTAAATATTCACAAATAAATGGAAATTGAGAATTTTTTTCAAGAAGAAACCTATTCTACAAAAATTTCTACTGGGAGTTCTGAAGGTTTAAAGGAAAACACAGGAAAGAGAGGCTTGGCGTAGAGTAAAGAAATGAAAATTAAGAGTAATGGTAACTAAAAG
Organism: Cabassous unicinctus; assembly: GCA_029593785.1. NCBI lineage: Eukaryota > Metazoa > Chordata > Mammalia > Cingulata > Chlamyphoridae > Cabassous > Cabassous unicinctus. Next base: position 29,260 of record JAQZBX010002121.1, read on the forward strand.
GGTAAAAAGAGATATAAAAATAAGATATGGCATATTAAAACCAAGGGTGCTCATCTCATTCTACAGCACACCTGTGGTCCATGCCTTAGACCATGTACTTTTCTCATTTTCTTATTTCTTAATAAAGAACAACAACAACAAAAAAAACAAAGGATAAAATTGTTGAAATACTGCCCTTATAGTTAAAAAAATAACAGAAAACATTTACTATTAATAAATAATCTCCCCATCAAAAGACACAGATTGACAGAAAGAAAGGACAAAAAGTATGATCCAACTATGCTCTTTCTACAAGAGATTCACCTTAGACAGAGGATGCAAATAGGGTGAAAGGTGAAGATTAGCAAAAGTTTTTCCATGCAAATAGAAATGAAAAATTGGCTGGGGTAGCTATACTAATATTGGACAAAATATACTTTACATACAAAACTGTTATAAAAGGCCAAAAAGACACCATATATTAATAAAAGATGAAAGAGCAAGCATAAATATGCATTTAACCAGGGTGCCCCCAAATACATGAGGTGAACAGTAGCAAAAATGAAGGGAGAAACAGATATCTCTACAATAATAATTGGAGACTACAATTCAATATTCTCATCAATAGATAGAACATGTAGACAAAGGACCAATCAGGCAACAGTAAACTTGAATAATATTATTGGTGAACTAACCCAAACAGACATATACAGAACATTTCATCCCAAACAGGTGGGTATGCATTCTTCTTAAGTGTTCATGGATCATCTTCCAGGATAGATGAAATGTTGGGTCAGAAAACAAACCTTAAAAATTTAGTATGATTAAAATAATAAACAGTAAATTCTCTGACCATATTGGAATGAAAGTGAAAATGAATAATATGTGGAGAACTGGAAAATTCATAATTATATGGAAGTTAAACAACACACTCTTAAGGAATCAGTGTGCCAAAGAAGAAATTGCAAGAGAATTCAGTATATCTCAAGATTAATGAAAATGAGAACACAACATATCAAAACTTAAGGGATGCAATGATGGCAGGGATGATGGGGGAATTAACTGCCCAAAATGTCTACATTAGAAAATAATAAAGAGAAAAAAATCAAAGACATAACTGCACACAAAGAAAAATGAGTAACAGAACAGCAAACAAATCCAAAAGCAAACTGAAGGAAAGAAATAATAAAGATTAGAGCACAAATGAATGAAATTGAGATTATAAAACAGAATCAACAATTCCAAAAACTGAATCTTTGACTAGATCAACAAAATTGATAAACCCATATCTGAATTGACAAAGAAAAAAAGAGAGAAGATGTAATAAATAAAATAAGAAATGTGAGGTGGTACATTACCACTGAAACCACAGAAATAAAAAGGATCCTAAGAAGATATTCTGAACAACTGCATGCCAAAAATTAGACAATAAAGATGAAATGAATGGATTCTTAAAACACAAGAAGAAACAGAAGATCTCAACAAGCCATCACAAGTAAAGAGATTGACTCTTTTGTCCTTCTATTTGAACCTGTAGTTAATACTAGAGTTGGTAGGTGTACATCTAAGAGACTTAAATCTTTGGGCTGTCCATGTGCCAGCTGGGCCCTGAATTTCAATGGAGATGCAGCACCTACTCTCCAGTTCATTGGTCTCACCCAAGACAACTAACATGGAGGTAATGATGGACAACAACCATACCAAGGAACCGAGAAGGTCTACAAGTGCAAGCTAGAGAGTCCTTTGGCCCTATGGATCACAGCCCCTTCTCAATTAGAGGTGAAGTGGACATCAACATTCCAGAATCCTCAAGAATGGGGAATGAACTATGCACTAAAGTAGGCTTACTTGTATTCTACTATAGACTTATTGTGATACTAGCAATGTAAGAAATTATATCATTGATGTGGAGGCAATGGCCACTGGAGGTTCTGAGGGCAGGGAGAGGGAAAAACAGGTATAATATGGTGGCATTTTTAGAACTTTGGAATTGTCTTGAATGACATTACAATGATAGATACAGGCCATTATAAATCTTGCCATAACCTACAGAATTGGGTGGGAGAGAGTGTAAACTACAATGCAAACTTTAATTCACGCTTAGCAGCAATGCTGCAAAATGTGTTCATCAATTGCAATGAATTTACCTCACTAATGAAGGTTGTTGTTAATGTAGAAAAATGTGGGAAGTGTGGGGAGTGGGGCATATGGGAATCACCTATATTTTATGTTACGTTTTTATAATCTAAGTATCTTTAAAAAATAAAAAATTAAAATAACAATAAAACCTCCCAGCAAAGAAAAGCTTAGGACCAGATGCTTTCACAGTTGAATTCTACCAGTGGTTTCAAGATTTATTACCCATCAGGCTTAAACTCTTCCAAAAAACTCAAATAAAAGAACACTACCTAACTCATTCTATGAAGCCAACATCACCCTAATACCAAAGCCAGAAAAAGATATTAAAAGGAAAGAAAATTTCAGACCAATATTTCCTATGCATATAGATATAAAAATCATCAACAAAATATTTGCAAATCAAATCCAAGAGCATATTAAAAGAATTGTATACCATATAGTGAGAGTTTTACTTCTTTTCTAATTCATATGCCTTTTATTACTTTTTCTTGCCTAATTGCTGTAACTAGAACTTCTAACACAATGATAATAACAGTGGACATCCTTGTCTTCTTCCTGAACGTTGAGGGAAAGATTTCAAAATCTCCACATTGAGGAGGATTTGCCTGTGGGATTTTCATATATGTGCTTTATTATGTTGTGGAACTTTCCTTATATACATATATATTAAAAAAAAACAAATTTATTGATACATATGAATAAAGCATAAAATTCATACTGTGTGTACAATCAGTTTTATTTGTTACAATCACATAATTTTGCATTCATCTCTTCAATCATTATTAAAGCATTTTCATTATTTCAATAATAATAACCAAAAATATACCTGTTTTTGATGTGTATTTATCAAGAGAAGATGCTGGATTTTATCAAATTCATTTTCTGCATCAAGATGATCATATTGTTTTGTTCCTTCAATTTGTTAATGTGATATATTATGTTAATTGATTTTATGTTGAACCACCCTTACAAACCAGAAATAAAACCCACTTGATCGTGGTGTGTAATCCTTTTAATATGCTGCTGGGTTGAATTTGCAAATATTTTATGGAGACTTTTTGCATCTATGTTCATTAGAGAGGTTTTTCTCTAATTTCTTTTATTGTAGTAGCTTTATATGGCTTTGTTATTAGGGTGATGTTGGATTCATAAAATGTCTGAGGTAATATTCCCTCGTTTTCAATTCTTTCAAAGAGTTTAAACTGCATTGGTATTAATTCTCAAAATGTTTGGTAGTATTCATTTGTGAAGTCATCTGGTCTGAGGCTTTTCTTTGTTGAAATATTTTTGATGGTTGATTCATTCTCATTACTTGTGATTGGTTTGTTGAGTTCTTCTACCTCTTGTAGAGTCAATTTAGGTTGTGCATTTCTAGAAATTTGTCCATTTCACCTAAGTTGTCTTATTTGTTGGCCTACAGTTTCTCATAATATCCCTTATTGATCCTTTTTACTTTTGTGGGATAAGTTTTAATGTTCACCCTTTCATTACTGATTTTATTTATTTTTACCATCTTTCTTCTTTGTTTGTCTATCTAAGGTTTTGTAGATTTTTTTATCTTCTCAAAGAACCAGATTTTGGATTTCTTAATCTTATCTATTGTTTTTTTTCTAGTTCTCCATTTCATTTTTTTTCTGCCTTAATCTTTGTTATTTCTTTCTTTCTGCTTCATGTGGAATTGGTTTGCTCTTCATTTTTATTTTGTTTGTTTGTTTTCTCCAAGTGTTCAGTAAGTTCTTTGAATTTAGCTCTTTCTTCCTTTTTAATGTAGACATTTCAGACTATAAATATCTCTCTGAGCACTGCCTTCACTATATATCCTAAGTTTTGATAAGTTGTGTTCTTGTTTTCATTTGTCTTGAGATATCTACTAATTTCTCCTGCAATTTTTTCTTTTACCCTCTGATTATTTAAGATCATGTTGTTTAATCTTGATTTATCTGTGATTCTTACCCTTTTTTGCTTAATCTTAATCTCAAGCTTCATTCCATTATGCTTAGGTAGATGTTTTTTATAATTTCAATCTTTTTAAATTTACTGAGAGTTGTTTTGGGGCCCAACATGTGTTCTAGCCTTGAGAAAGATGCATCAACACTTGAAAAGAATGTGTAACCCAGTGATTTGTGGTGCATTGTTCTGTATATGTCTGTCAGATACAAATTATTTATCATGTTCAAATTCTTTGTTTCTTTCTTGATCCTCTTTTTAATAGTTCCATTTATGGATGTGAGTGGCATGTTGAAGTCTCTGAATTTTATTGTAAAGATGTCTATTTCTCCTTTCAGTTGGACCAGTTTGCTTCATGTATTTTGGAGAATCCTGGTAATGTGCATAGATTTTTATGACTGCTACTTCTTCCTGGGAGATTGAGCCTTGTATTAATATATAATGACCTTCTGCATCTCTTATCACATTTTTTTGCATTTAAAGTCTGTTTTATCCAACAACAATATAGCTACCTCTGCTCTCTTTTGATTATTATTTGTGTGAAATATCTTTTTGCAACCTTTCAGTTTCTGTCTCTTTGAATCCTTGGGTTTAAAGTGGGTCTCCTACAGACAGCAAATGGATTGCTCATGTTTTCTTATCCATTCTGTCAGCCTATGTATTTTTATTGTGGAGATTATCCATTAGTATTCAATATTATTACTGTAAAATTGTTATTTACTTCAACCATTTTATCCTTTGGCCTTTATGAGTAATAACTTCTTTATGCCCATCACTTTACCATTTTGTTTACCCTTTCTGATAGTCTTCATTTCTATACTTTCATCCAAGCCTCAGTCTCTTGTATATTGTTTTCTGGATGCATAACCCCTTTAGTGTTTCCTGCAGAGCTGGATCGTTTTGAACAAACTCTTTTAGTTTACATTTATCTGTTAATATTTAAAAATTACACTCACATTTGAAGGACAATATTGCTGGATAAACAATTATTGGATGGCAGCTTTTCTCTTTCATTATCTTCATTATAACTTACCACTACCTTCTCAACTCCATTGTTTCTGAAGAGAACCCCACAGTAAGTATTTTTGTATGTCCCTTGTAGGTGATATTTTGCTTCTCCTTGATGCTTTTAGAATTTTCTGTTTATCTTTGGCATTCTGAATATTATGTGTGTTGGGGTAGGTATCCATGAATTTGTTCTATTTGGAGTATGCTGTGCTTCCTGGATCTGTATCTCCATGTCTTTCATGAGAGTTAGGAAATTTCTAGGCATTATTTCCTCAAATACTCTTTCTGCCCATTTTCCCTTTTCTTCTGGAACTCCCGTAATAAATATGTTGTTGCACTTCAAGCTATCATTCAACTCCCTGAACCCTGATCATTTTTCCCATTCTTTTCTCTATCTGTACTTGTCTTTTTTCAATTGCAGCTCTTCTGTTCTTTCTATCACTGATTGTTTCTTCCTTGTTTCAAATCTGCTGTTGAATGCGTCTGTTGTATTTTAATCTTCCTTATTGTGACTTTCATTCACATAAACTCTGTTATGTTTCATTCAAGGTTTCAAATATTTCTTTGTGCTCATTCAGTGTCTTCTTAATTTATTTTATATCTTTAACCATATTGTCCTTCAACTCCATGATTTCATTTAGGAGATTTGAATGAATGTTGTTGATTAGCTATTTCAAGTCTTGTATCTCATTGGATCTTAGGATTGTTTTTTCTTGAGTCATATTGTCCTTTTTCTTAGTATGGATTAATTTTTTGCTATAGCCTAGGCTTCTGATTATGATGCTGACCTTACTCTGAAGTTCAGTTTCTCTCTTTCCTAGGGATTTACTGTTAAGTAGCTGTGTACTACCACTGTATTTTTGACTCTTGGTTCAGCTTGTTCCAGATATTTAAGATACCCCCTGTTTAGCTTCTCAAACCAGGGTTAAGGACACAGTAATGGGGTGCAGGTCAGTTTCCAAGATCTTGGAGAGAGGGGTAGTAAAAGCACCTGATTGCTTCATTTTTTTTTACTTTTCCTTTCTTTTCATGCACTTTTCTGGTCTGCCAGAAGATGGCATTCTTTGGTAGACCTCTCAGCTCAGACACCAGATGCTAGGGAGGAATGTATTCAGTGTAACTCCATGGAGAGTGGGCAGTCTAGAATCAATGTCATTAGGGTAGACCAAGCTTCACAAACAAACTTTCACAGAAGCTGTTCTCCTCCCTTGGACAGCTGTACTCTCCCTTCCTCTGCCTCCTCAGAAACCAGCACAGGGCAATAGGGAGGTTGTGTGAGAAGGCAAATTATCTTTAGCTCTCTGCTGGCTATCAAAGCAAACACTGTTGCAGCTCCATTTGGCCTGGAAGTATCTGAAACCCACAATGCAGCAGACTTGACTGCTGGCCAAAATCTGAATTCATTGTATGCTGTGTCCCTTCCTCTCCCAGCAGTTGGGGAAGAGGGCCCCTGCAACACTTTCAGCCTGCAGTCACCTGCTAGGGACCAGTGAATCCCCTGTTTGCTCTGAAAATGGGGGGATGGGTGTTAGCTGCTGCTGCTGCAACTTTACTCACAAGAAATTCTCAGTCATATAAGACACTTTTCCTTTGCCTGTCTCTCTCCTGGGTAGTGTCTCACCTTCCCTTGTTGCCCTAAGCCCCATTGCAGCCTCTAGACAGTCTCCAACTTTACCCTAGCTATTTTCTTTGGAATCAGGCCAGTTTCCAAGGGCTTTGTAGAGGGGATGTTAAAGGCAGCTGATTATCTCTTTTATTTGTTTATTATTAATTTCCCCTTCTTTTAATGCACTTTTTCTGATTTGACAACAAATGTAATCCCAATGCCTCTCTAATCCTCCAACTTGAATCTGCATTCTTAGCTGAGAACTCTTTATTAGAAAGGTGGGGCCAACTTAGAGGGTACTTCTATTTTTGGTCTCAGTACTCAGTATATTAATCCCCCAGCCCCAGGATCCTTAAAACTGCAGGAGAATTTTTTCCACTGCTTCTTCAGCAGTGAGTTTATCCCCATGTCTATGCTTATCTGTAATTCTCTCATCCCATTGTAACTTTACAGAGCATAATGGAACAAAACCAAGTTTATGGTTTACCCTCTTATTTATACTATCACTATAAGTGATTAAAGGCTCCAATGTTTACTTCCATTTGGCTTTGACTGTTTAAACCATAGACACCTGGCAGCTCAGTTCAGCTCAGCTCTTCACAAAGGTGGCACAAGGAATAGGGTTGCCAATTAAGCACACTGCAATTCTGGAAAATTAGAAGGACTGGAGATTCTGTGGGTACCTGTGGAGGGAGTCAGCAGAAGTCATGGAGCTTTCTTGAGGATTGTTAGTGGTTCCTGGGGCATTTTTCAAGCCATGTCAGTGCATCTGAGGAAATGCCAGCAAAAGACAAGGAGCATTCTCGGAGAATGCTGATGGAATTTGGATATAAGTTTTGGGTTCTATGGCAGAATATTGGTCCTGATCTTATCCCTGACCTGATGGCAGAACTTGTGAATGGGTCAGGTTATAGACCCAACAGAAAAGTTCAAGAAATGCTGTTGAAAGAATTCTCCACTCAGTATTTAAGGTCTGCCAATAACAAGACCACAGAAATTTGAAGAACCAATGAGCTAATCAGCTCTAAGCAGGATCCTGGACTTGGTTGACAAAATATTGTCTAGGTTGTTGGTGAAACACAAGAAAAAAAAGTATGTAAAGACCTTCAGGATCACTTTGGTCATGACCCCAAAGGAAACTTAGAGCTTTAGTTCTCCATCACAATAATGGAGGTAATCTTGTTAAAATTAGTAGGGAAGAATTTCATTTTAAGTGAGGAAAAACAATATCCACCTCCCTGAGAGTGCCCTGAGAGTGACCACCATTGAGACAGCAATGATGGTTCCTATAAAGGTGGCAAGAGTTGTCTACCCCTAAAGTTGTGCCAGATTGAAGAAGCCCCTTACTACACAAACCCACAAACCTGAGCAGCTTCCAGATCAGAACTTCCTGTAGTAGCAAAAATGTCCCTGTCAGGATGTTGTCAAGTGTCCAGAAGGCCATGCAGCCTTTGGGGCACTTTGCTCCATGGTGGGGCTATGGGGAAGCCTCTTGGCTTTGTGTGCCCAAGTGCTGCAATGAGGCTTTCTAAGGTAAAACATCTACCCCCTTCCCCCTCACCCTCATCACTACCATCATCAAGCTGCTTTCAGCTGAACAGCAATGTCATAGCCAGCAGGACATATGATTAGGTAACCTGGCCATAGATTTCCAGGTGTTGCTTCTCCTTCTAGCAAAGTCTGAGCTCTGGGGCACCTGGCCTTGTTCCACCCTGGGAGTTCTGTTTGGATAACAGTTGCTCTGCCACACTCTCTGCTCTATCTAACCTCTATCCCATAAAAACACATTGTACCACTGGTGACACACCATGTTGGCCTCTGTCACTGATGTGGGGGCTGGTCCCTCCACTACTCTCTTTGAGCACTGAGATGGGTCTAAGTGTCTCACAGGGTTTTTAAAGGGTTCACTCCACTGAAGACATGCTGTTTCCAGGGGAAATAAATGTGGTGTGGTTAAGTTAGTGTTCAATGGCCAAGTGGGGTGGGATTGCACTTTTTAGGCCTTTTAGATACTCATGCACAGATGAGAATAATACCTACAGTCCAAAACAGCAAGATGGAGAGAGAACAAATAATGCTTTCTCGTTGTGGGTCAGAGGCCACCAACCCTGGGACACTTTCCCAAACTCAACTAAGAAAGTGTCCTTTCAGTCCCCTACAAATCTTTCTTGTATGTCCCCTACCACTAATTGTATTATTGATATTCATGTATTCTCTATGTACACCTCTGCTAGTCTTCACCTCTCAGCACTATGTGAATTGCTGCAATTAAGGAAAATGTAAAGGGTTACTCAGTTATGTTTTCACTGACTCGTGATCAGTGTCTTTACCTTTCTATTTATTCAGGCTACTGTCAAGCCTTAGGCTGTCAAATAAAATAAGCCCACACATAAGGATGAAACATGTGGATAAAAATAAATTCTGTTTCCAAATAAGATTTCTGATGCTCACCAGACTGCTGATGACGGGGAACATAACCGACAATAGACTGTTTCTCAGCTAAATGTGGAAAATCATTGTCCTCTACTCCGGATCAAACAAATGTATGACCTATTGCCATCCGGTACCATGATAACATGGCCCATGGGATTCAGACACCATACTGACCTGTGCTAGCATGCATGGAATGCCACTGTCATCAGAAGATGCCAGAACAGCATGAAGAGTATATACCACCTGCTAAAAACTGTCCAAAGCTAGGTCCAGGGATATGTTCCCGAGTCATCAGGCAAGGAGTTTTTAAAATATATATTTATTGGAAGGTTGTGGACTTACAAAACAATCATGAACATGTGTAGAGTTCCAGCGTAATACCCATCCACCAACATACTACATTGTTGCAGAACATTTGTTACCAGATGGTGAGATAATATCATCAGACTATTACCAGTAACTATGGTCTAGAATATATATTTGGTATATTTTTTCCATACTCCTCTATTATTAACACAGAACATCTTTGACATTGAAGCAAGAATATTACAGTATTTCCATTAACTATAGTCCATAGGTTACATTAATTGTATTTTTCCCATGCTTTTACACATTCTTACCCTTTTGCAATAGTGATGTATATTTGTTCTAATTCATAAAAGTACATTCTTGTATTTGTACTATTAACTACAATTTTCATCAACCTCTGGGTTAACTTTTATTCAGTCTCTAGATTATTCCCTAGTTTTATTCAATTGACATTTATACCCCTAAATACACTTTTCAGCCACAATCCCGTTTATAGACCAGCTGTGTTAGTTCTATGCACTACAATGTTTTACCATCAACTATCTATTTCCACACTTTTACAGTCAAGTTAATTAAAACTTCCACATACATAAACCATCAGTATACCTTCTCAGCCTTTCTCCTATTTCCTAATAACTTTAGGTTTAAATTCCATGTGTTTATTCTTCCTATCTAGTTCATATTAGTGACAATATGCAATATTTGTCTGTGTTAGGCTTATTTCATGTAACATAATATCTTCAAGGTTCATCTGATAAAGAAAGTTCCAGGGCCCTAACCCCCACTCAGGAGAAACCCATAGCTTTAGGAAAATAAGCTCCCCTCAGCCCCTTTCTCCTTTCCTCCCCTTTTCTCCCTGGAATCCACATCATTAGGAAGATAAGCACTCCCAGCCTGCCTCTTTCAACTGGAATTTACAACCCTAAACAGATAATGACTCTTTTTCTCCCTAATAGCCCTCTGCTTTAGGAAGATAAGCTAACCTAGCTCCTTTTGCTTTTGTAACCTTGCCTGCCTGCTTGATTAGGAATTTGCCCACTTAGAGTTCCTACATAAATTTATGAAAATCATGACAGGACAATCAGATTTTTTTGGAGACTTGACACTCCTCTGGGCCCATGCATAATAAAACTTTGTTCACTGCCCCCTCAGAGTGCTGTTTGGGTTTTCATTCCATCTGTTGCAACACAACCATATTATCATTTGTGTCCCAATTTAATTTCTTCTAACAGCAGCACAGTATTCCATAATACATATATGTATATACCACATTTTGTTTATCCATTCATTCGTTAATGAACACTTGAGTTGTTTCCATCTTTTGACAATTGTGTATAATGCCACTATGAACACTGGTGTGCAAAAGTCTGTTCATGTCACAGTTTTCGGTGCTTCTGGACATATTCCTAGTAGAAGAATTCCTGGATGATATGGAAGTTTTATATTTAGTTTCCTGAGGAACTGCCAAACTGTCTTCCACAAAGGCTGCACCATTTTACATTCCCACAAATTGTTAAGGAATGTTACTATTTCTCCACATCCTCTCCAGCACTTATTCTTTTCTGTTTCTTTTTCTAACAACAGCCATTGTATGAGGTGTGAAATGATATCTCATTGTTGTTTTGATTTGCATTTCCCTAATAGCTAGTGATATTGAGCATTTTTTCATGGGCTTTCAGACCATTTGTATTTCCTCTTTAGAGAAATGTCTGTTTTAAGTCTTTTGCCAAATTTTTAATTGGATTGCTTGCTCTTTCATTGTTGAATAGACTGATCTCTTTATATAGAATATCAAACTCACATCAGATATGTGGTTCCAAATATTTTCTTCCATTGAGTGAGCTGTCTTTTCACCTACTTGATGAGATCCTTTGAATCACAACAGTGTTTAATTTTAAGTAGATCTTATATATTCATGTTTTTTTTTCATTGCCCATGCTTGCAGTGTAAGGTTTAAAAATCCACAACATGCCACCTGGACTTTAAGATGTCTCCCCATATATTCCCCTAAGAGTTTTCTGGTTGTAAATTTTATAAGTAGGTCTTTTTTAAAAATATATTTTAAAATTTTTTAAAGATACTTAGAAGACACAAAAATTACACAAAAAATATAGAGATTCCCATATGCCTGCTCCCCACACCTCCCACACCCTCCTACATAAACGACATCCTTCATTAGTGTGGTACATTCATTGCAATTGATAAATGCACCCTGGGGCATTGTCATTGAACATGGACCATAGTTCACATTGTAGTTTACACTCTAACCCACACAATTCTGCAGGCTATAGGAAGATATATAATGGCATATATCAGTCATTGCAATGTCATTCTGGATGATTCCCAAAACCCAAAATAGTCCCCACATTATACCAGTCTTTCCCTCCCCCTGCTCCCCAGAGCTTCCAGTGGCCACTGCATCCACATCAGTGCTGTAATTTCTTCCATTGCTAAAATCAAAAGTCTATTGTAGAATAACAGCAAGTCCACTCTAGTCCATAGTTCATTCCCCAATCCTGAGGAATCTAGGATGGAGATGTCCCCTCTAAAAAAGTGGAAGTAGGTATAACCTAAATAGCAAATACTATATCAATAAGGCAAGAACAAGTAAACTCCTTAGCTGTGGTGATACTTTAAAACCACCATGCACTTAACTGACAGTCACACAAGGAGGAGCATGGTTTTTTTTTCTCTCATTTTAAGATTGCTGCTACTATATAAATAAATCCAGCAAAGTCCTTGAAAGCATTAAAAAAACTAAAGAACAAAGCCAATGACCTCATAACATGGGGAAATAATTTATCCTTTTGGAATCCATCCAGCTTCCCAAGTAGTTGCTCCCCTTCATTAATTATTATCTTCATTATTTTGGTGGTTACACCCATACTCATATGATGTATGTAACACTTTATCCAAAAGCAATTGCATACTCTAAGAGACCAGCTTCTCCTCCTCAGACTACCTTCTTACTATAGTTTCCTAAGAGACCAATGCCCATAGTATAATCAGGAAGTAGTTACAGAAGATCTGAGCTTTGTCCCTTTCCCCTGCAATAAGAATATCACAAAAACATCAAGCTATACATTCTTCTCAAGTGCTCATGGAATATTCTCTAGGATAAACCACAGGTAATGTCATAGAAAAAGTCACAATGAATTTATAAAGATTGAAAATATGTAAAGCACTTTCTCTGAGCTAAAGAATGAAGCTGGAAATCAGCAATGGGATGAGACCTGTACTATTAACAAATATATGAAGACAACAAATTCAAATAATCAGTGGGTCAAGGAAGAAATTGCAAGACAAATCAATAAATACTTGATGTGAATGAAAATTAGAGCTCAACATATCAAAACTTATGGGATGCAGTGAAGGCAGTGCTGAGAAGGAATTTTATAGCTTTAAATGCCTACATTATAAAAGAAAAAAAACTAAAATGAAAGACTTAAATGCATTTCTAGAGCAATGATAAAAAGAGGAAAGTAATCAGAAAGCAAGCAGAAGGAAAGAAATAACAAAGAAAAATTTTTTGATGAATTGAGAATTTAAAAAATAGAAAAAAAATTAAAAAAGCTGGTTTTTAGAGATTTATAAGACTGACAAATCTTCATGGGGAAAAAAAGAAAAAAGAGAGAAGATGAAAATAAATAAAATCAGAAATAAGAATTAGAGAATGGAAGTTGAGGTTCAATCTGTGCAGAATTGGTAAAAATGTTGTTTATAAATTAATAGAAATGGTGAAAGCACATGATAGGTTTTTTGAGTAGTAGCACTAACATATGCATATGCAAACGGTTGAAAGGGAAATTCTAAAAATGTTATATCACTAGAAATAAAGCTAAAAATTTGAACATGGGACTGTAAAGCATAGCAAACATTCTTTTATAAAATGAGTATGGTAAATAGTGCATACGTGTGAGAGTTTGAAATTCTTTAATAAATCCCCAAAAGAAAAATATTATGTTTTTAAACTAATCCATCCCTTTCTGTGTGATTTTCTTTGGATTGGACTATTAGAGTGAGACATGAGCCAGCTTGTGTCCCTGCCCTTTTGCTGGGTCATATATAAATGGAGACGCAGAGAGAAAGACACACAGGAAAGAGGAATTCTGCCTCTATTCTACCTTGTGAGAGGGGAATCCAGGTTCACCTACAGTTGCAGAAAGGCATGGAATCCCCAAGAGATTGAGAAAGGAGGCCTGGAAAGAGACAAGCCCTATGTCCAGTTGCCCAGAGCTGAGATCCAGGAGACAGTAGATTGTGGAGTGGAGGTAAGAGATGTTGGCAGAGGTTGCGCACCATCTTGCTTCACCATGTGGTAGCATGTTAGAGTCTCCAGCAGCTGACTTTCATCAGAAATCATCTCTAATAGTGCCTTGATTTGGCATTTGATGACCTTGAAACTGTAAGCTTTTACCCCAAATAAATCTTCTTTTTCAAAGTCAACTCATTTCTGGTTCTTTACATTGGCAGCCCTGTGGCAAACTAAAACTCCCAACTATAGTCACCCAGGTTGTCTATCCAAGCCCAGGGCCACAACTTCTGTCGGATCCAGTGGCCTATGTCATTCAAACACAAGTTTTCATTGTGATCATCCTTCTCAAGGAAAAAAATCATATCTTGAACATAGCCTATAATGTCTCCCACATGTACTGAAAATTTAGGAGACTCAGGAATAAGAAGAGGTACTCTAGAATCTCACAGTTTTGAGTCTTTTCCCCCCATTCCTATGGATTCCCACTATAGGGAGGCACCCAAGGCTAACATCACCTCCATATTGGAATAGGAGGCCTGTGCAGTAATACTTCTGTAACCTGGACCATAACCACCCCTACAGATTGTGCTACAGTGGGAAAACAGAAATAGAATAGTTTGGTATACTAAGATTGGTATTCCTCAGGTGTAGCCTAATCAGGCAAATACTGGTCCTCCATCCACTCAAAGATCAGTATTTCCCAAAATATACTACAGGACCATGTTTTACTTCTGCTAGAGTACATTGTTTAAAGTCCAAGTAACTTTAGATGGGGTACCATCAGGTAAGTTTTCTTCCCTGATGTCTTTGCATAGTTTTATGAGTCTTCCGTGCAAGCATTCTATTGCCCCATTTACTTGGGGTTGACAGAAGGAATGTAAGATCTATCTTATACCATGGGAATGTGCCCAGTTCTGGGTCACTGGTACTGTAAATGGTGTATCTTTATCTGAATGGAGTGTGGTTGATTATCAGAACACAGGGCACAGTTGTTTCTCCAAGTTTGCATTGATGGCCTGACATGCATTTGATGCATGGGAGTTGCTGTTCCAACTGTATAAGACAGTGAGACTCCAACAGAACCCATGACTATGGGGTTGCCATCCTATGGGGTGGACTGCCCCACTTGTGTGAGTCCTAATTCCCATCAGATGTGGTCCAGCTCACCACATTGAGCATATTGGCAGGAGTCACATGACTGTGCTGAATCTTGACTTCGGCTTCCTTCAGGGTGATCTGTCCCTGTCTTGCCCTTGAGTTGGGTTTCTGAGTCCATTAAGGGGTAGATCCAGTAGGCAGTCATGGCAACTTGTTGAGCACACACTTGATCAGCACAGGAATTCCATATTTGTTCTGTTTTAAATGGTCCTTTATCTTGGATTTCAACATAGGTGATGAATAGATAGCCTTCCTAGCTTGCTACCTCATGCCAAAGCTCCTGTACCCTTACAGGGGGGGCCTCTAATATAATCTAATCATTAATCTTCCAGTCACTGGACCTTATGGATAGACCATATGCAATGGCCCATGGATCTATAAATATGTAGCAGGAAGTTGTAGTTGGACTGACATGCACAGCCATCAGTACTGCACAAAGGTGGAACTTTTGGGCAGAATTCTCACATCCAATCTCCATCAATTTGGGGCCTTTCTTAGGATAGGGGGCTGCAACAGCCCATCAGACTCAATCATCTTTGAGTTTTGTAGATGTATCAGTGATACAAGCCATAACATCAGCTGGAACATCTTTAAATTTAGGCCCAATTTAGCTAAGAGAGTGGCAGGAGCAGCCCCTGCAGGTCATTCACTCCCCTCCAGCAAAGCAGCTATTTGGTCCTGTAGTTATCTAACTCCCTGAGGCCTGGGAAAACTTGGACTTGGATATGCCATTTCCATTTAATGATGGGGCTTTGCTGAGCCTATCCAAATTTGTTTGTATGATTGGCTAGTACCCAAATGAAGATGGTGATTCTGGACTTAAAGTCACACATCAATAGAAACGCATACATAACAATCACCTGTGTGGGTTACCATTGACTGCAGGGGTCAAGGACAGCACCTCATCATTTAATCCATTGTAATCAATTATCAGTTTCCAAGCTCCTGAGACCTTTTATTTTGGCCAGTCTAGGTTGTTAAACTGTGACTGAGTGGTATTTAACACTCTTGCCTGGAATGAGTCCTAAACCAATAAAAAGAAGTCCTTTTCCACATCTAGGCAATGGTATTGCTTTTTGTGAACAAACTTTCTAGGCTCTGGTAACACTCGTGTGTGTGTGGGAGGGTTGACACACCCCAAGTATATGTCTTGAATTTCTCCTAAGGAGCAGGTGTAGTACTTCACGTGATGATGGTTTTACCAGGCACTGGCAGCCAAATCTCAATACTTATTATGCACAATGGTCACTGGTGCCCAGAATGTCTCTATGGGCCTCACCCACAAGTATGTGCACACTTGCCTACGATGGATCACCATGTCCACCTCAAAGTCCCCTCTTGTCCCAAGTTTTCCCTTCCGTCACAGGCACACATGATTATTATCACTTGGGCACCTGTATCTAAGAGACCCAGGAAGTTTGGATATCATTCTTCCTCTTCCACCCAAACAAACATGGGGCCACTGATATCCCTGGCAGGGAAATGGAGACATTGGTCCCAGCTCTAACCATTCTTCTTAAAAGTAGTATGTTTGGTGTTCAGGCAAGGGAATCACCCTCCTAATCTGAAGCATCAGAATCATAATTGGAATTCTATTCCTCATTCCTTGTTGGGGCACAGGAAAGTCTTTTCTAGTACTGCTTCATGTTTCTCTGGCAGAATTTAAGGACACAGAGGAGCGCAATGCATACATATTTCCACTCCTCAGAGCCATCTTACTTGTGTTTTATTATGGTTCCTACAAAAGTCATCACCCCTATCTTACAGGGACCCCCCTTTCCCCAATAACATTGGCTGAGCTCTTCCTTAGGAATACCATCAGTTTCTCTTTTATCCATCCTTTGATTGAGCATCCAATGCTACATTTCCCAGAGGAAGGGCTCTGCACCCTTCCTTGCCTTTCCTCATTCACAGTCTGCCTTCCCTGATGGCCCTTCTCCTTGCCTAATTACTTTCCCCCAGGGCCTGGCTGAGTGCAGATGGCTAACACTTCCCTCCTCTTTCCACCCCAGAACAGACATTATGTGGGAGCTTCTCCACTGCCTCCCCCACAATCATCCCATGAGACAATGAAATGAAGGGGGTCTTCCACTATAGAGTTCCCTGCTTCATGAAGGTCTCCAATGTCATCCATGAGAAGACCATCTCATCCATGTCCTGTGACAGGGAAGGACATAAAGTTAAGTGTCTATCACCTTCACTCTCATATTTACACATTCATGAACAGATCTCCATGGGGTTTTGCTTCATTTGGGAAGTCTCCTGCAGCTGAGAAATCCTCTTTCATACTCCCAGTAACACAGACTAAAAGTGACATGGGCTTGTCTATATCTCTATAATGTCAATTGTCCTGTTTGATGCAGGTAAAAATGTTTTGTAGCAGAGGGTCAGTAATTAACTTTCACAGGATGTATCTCTTGGCAGTAGACATCAGAGTCTGCAATGACTCCACTTTGAACAGAGTCACCAAACAAACTCCCTTACCCTCCCCTGGCTTCTTCAAATATCTGACTTTTAGCTTCTATACTTAACATTCAAAAAAATACTTCATTTCAACATTTGGTATTCAGCAACACCTAACCTATATCTGTGGTTAGTAAACACAGGACTAACCTCTGGCTCACATGGAGACTCACACAGAGAAGAGGCACAGGAATGTCAGCTTCACTAGTGATTTCTGGGTCCCCATAGTCAGTGGGTCTCAATCTGTGGCCAGCCCAGGGAGATCTTCTAGGCACAGTGACCATCTCATATTCCTGTGCTGCCATAGTGGATAAAGGAAAAGATATATTAACAGGGTGTAAGCTGAATGTCAAAAGCCATGTCCTGGAGTCAGTCTGCCCTCAATGACTGTTTACCTATGCTCAGGAAAATGCAGGGAGGAATATACCTGCAGTCCCATATCTGCTAGGGGAATGTTTTATGTCCCCTAGACTGACAAACCTGGCCCTGAGCACAGGATATAGTTGTTTGTCCCAGGGGAAAGAAGCAAGCCATGCTAGGACTGTCCCTACCACAAACTGATAATGTCCTTTATATCTATGCTAGAGGCTAGTCATTCCCTGATGTCTTTTCCAGAATATGAGCTTAGTAGGTTTCAAGCATATGTAATATCATCTTTAGATGGCAGAAATTCAGTAAAAGCTTCTCACACATCTTGAATATATCTCTGAGGATATTCATTTAGTACCATATAGTACTGAAAAATCTTGCATGAGGGTCATCTCCAGTGAACTGCAATGTTGCCTGACAGTGTAGATCTCAGGTCCATGAGGACCAACAGGAGGATTTTTGACCAAGACAGCCCAGTAGGTTAGATAAATTAGCTAACTTTAATTTTAATAGCTCATTGATTTTTTTCCATATTACAAAATTTTGAGAAATTGATTATGGGTTGGAAAATGAAGGAGTGGCTAATGGGAAACACTTGGTGCTTTTTAAATAACTTATCCAGTGAAGTGGCTTCCAAGGTCACATGAGAGTTCAAAAGGTACTTCTAAATTGGAAGTCATTTTATACTATATTTTCTACTTTAATTGTAGCATCCATTTTGGAATGAGGGGTTGTCTCATCCTATTCAGGGAACATGGAAGGGATGACCTATATGTAATTATAATCCATTGAAAGCAGAAGTTGGTAAAGTCCACCTTCTCATATTTAAATAATCCAGTGAGGGGAGAGGTAATGTTTTACATGAAAAATAACTTAATGATTTTGCCTGGATTATGAGCCTAATATGTATGGCATTTTTAGTTTTTGTGTTTTTTTTTTATTTTAAAGAAGCTATAGATTACATAAATGTTAAGCCAAAAATATATGTTTTATGAACCTGAACTACATTATTAAAAATTCTCCATGTGTTTTTGCTATGATCACTTTCATGATTTGGAAATTGTCTTTGCATGCCACACGGCTGCCAATGCAAGTGCCAGAAATGGATTTCATTTATAATGTGAAATTTGTTACGGGTAAAAGTTTACAGTTCCAAGGTTGTGAAATGTTTGAATCAAGGCATAAGCAGATATATGATTTCTCAGATTTCCTGCCATGTGACGAAGATGTTAGCCAATCACTGCGAGATCCCAACCTTCCCCTCCAGAATCGACCATCTCCCAGCACTTAGATGTGGACAACCAGGCATAGGACTTGCCTTATATCAGGTCTCCTCCCTCAGTCTAGGGTGCTCTGATTTTTTCTCGAGTTCAGCTGTGAGCTATCAGGCATATGACTCATCTCCTCAGCTTCAGCTATTTAATACTATTTTACTGAGATTTAGGTTATTTTGGTGCTGGGGATATTAAATGAGAAACTACAACTTCATAGTCTTGAGGGAGGCAAAACTTCTTCAGGAAGGAGCAACAAGTATTACCATGGAGGATTTAGGATAATTGAGGAGAGTGCAATATGGCTTATTAAAAGGTCATCCTACTAGTTGTCATATGCTGGGTTTCACTTAAAGTGGTGAATAGAGCATGGCTCTTTTAAGCACCAAGTGTGTACTTGAATCAAATCACCTGATGCCTCAACTAATTTGGCAGCATTACCTCTGCCTTTAGATAGCTGGGAATGTGCCAGACACTGCATCCAAGTGAAGACATTTTTTCAATAGACTTTTTTATTTTTTATGTTTAAAGAAACTTAGATTACATAAATGTTACACAAAAAATTTTAAGGGATTACCATATGCTCTACCACTTAGCCCTCCCACGTTTTCCCACATCAACAACATCCTTCATTGGTGTTGTACCTTTTCCACAATTGATGAACACGTCTTGGAACATTGCCACTAAGCAATGATTGTAGTGTACATTGTAGTTTACACTCTCTCCTGCATATTTTTACAAATTAATACAACATATACAATGATCTGTAATTGTCATTACAATGTCATTCAGGAAATTCCTAAGCCAAGAAAATTGCCCTCAAAAAAAAATCCTATTTTTCACTCTCTCTCCCCTTAGAACCTCCAGTGGCCACTGCTTCCACATCCATGTACAAAGTTCTTCCATTGCTAGGATGACAACAAGTCTATAGCAGAACAAATGTAAGTCTACTCTAGTCCATTGTCCATTCCCAAATCTTGAGGATTCTGTGATGGTGATGTCCACTCCAAAACTAATTGAGAGGAGGCTTAGGTCCCATAGGGCAGATGGATGGGACTTTCTTGCTTGGAGTTGCATACTCTCTCTGTTCCTTGAGATGGTTGTTGCCAGGCATCATCTTGTTAGTTGTCCTGGATGAGTCCAATGAACTGGAGTGTGTTTGCTGCAAGTCTGTTGAGATTCAGGGCCGAACTGGTACATAGACAGCCCAAGGATTTAAGTCTTTTGGATATGCAACTATAAGCTCTAGTACTAACTATAGATTTAAATAGAGGGGCAGCAGAGCCATGTGTAAGGAAAACACAACTGAGTTCAGTTCTGCCACACTGGGGAGTCTAAATTCCAAAGTCAGGCTCATTGGCACGGTGACAAACTCATGAGCTGTCTGCCCTGCCTTTGGTGCCTGGGTGTATCCAGAGCCCTCAGGAGCCCTGCTATTTGAGGTAATATTTACTTTGGCAGTCAATGAGTTCCTGCTGAAACACACATTAGCATAACCTCTGAAATGACCTCCTGACCCACTTTGAAATCTCTTAGCTATATAAACTCATTTGTCTTTACCCTTTCCCCCTTTTGGTCAAGGTTTTTTTCCAGTTGCATTGTTAGTTTGTTCTTGGTAGTAATCCCTTGGTGCCAGGGAGTCTTCTCCCCAGGAGTCATGTCCCACCCTAAGGGGAAGGTAATGCATTTATATCTGAGTTTTGGCTTAGAGAGAGGCCACTCTGAGCAACAAGGAGGCTCTCAGAAGGTAACACATTAGCACCCTATCATACTATGCTAAATTTCAATTTCAAAAGTAAAGTTTCCTAAGTACAGTCATCACAGTGAAGGTCCATCTTCCTTCAGTAGTCACTCAGTGGATTCTTGCTGTCCCATTAGAGAATGTGGCAGAGCTCTCCAGGATAGGAATTTGATATTTCTTTGGTTATTGTGTGGATCTCCACCCACTGTGAACATGCCCTATGAACACCTGAACACATTCATATGTCCCACACTAATGTTCCCCCCCCTGCCAGAGTTGTAACCCTTCTGTGATCCAAAAGTTCTTCAAAATTGAACCCAACAAAATAACCAAAGACAATTAATAGGAAAATGATATAATAAAGATGGTTTTAAAAATTACAAATAAAATACAAATTTTTTTGAAATAACATAAAAATGTAAAATTAAAATAATATTAACATTGTGTCTTTCATCACTGTAAGATCTGTTGTCTCCTATGTACACTGACATTTGCTCCCATTTATTCACCTAATGTCTTATTTTTCTCATTTTGTCTTCAAAATAGCTTTAGGTTACAGAAATGTCACATGCAGAATGTAGGAGATTCCTATATACCCAATGTCCTCTCCCTTTTCTCCTTTCCCTTATTAATAACATTTTACATGTGGATGATGCATTTGTTACAATTGATGAACAAATACTGAAACATTCCTACTAACTGGGATGAATGACATGTTATGGTTTACATTTTGGACCATACACTTTTATAAATTTTGATGAAGTTTGACGTGGTCTGTATCCATCCTTGCAGGATCATGTAGAATAATTCCATCACCCCAAAAATGTCCTGTGTTCGATCTATTCTATTCCTCCCTCACTCTCCCCTCAGGACAAAGTGAAGTCTTAATATGCTCTTCATCACTGTTGACTGCCATGTCTGAGAGTGAGGCTTAATGCTTAATTTTCATAAACAAACAATGAAAAGATTTAATTGTGGTAAGCTTAAGCCTGGGGGTTGCAGGGACTGTATAAAGTCCAAGTGAATATGCTTAAAAGAACCCATTGGTCAGGGCATTTGACACTGTGCCACCCCTTCAGATTTACCAGTATTAAGTAATTTACAGCTGAAACATGATTCATAAACAAGCCTTTCTTCTCATTTAAATACCATTCTTTTTGTTGAAAAGAAAGCTCTGATATTTACTTGATTGCAAGCAATTTCAGGGAAGTACCAGAGTGAACCAATGTACTAGACAAAGAAATTTGGTCATTTTTGTTGCCAATAGCCTTTTGCTGCTGTATAATATCAGTCATATCGGTACTAGGACATATATTGGAGAGTGAAGACATTGACAAATTTCTAAGAACTCAATATAGCTTCTAAAACATTTATAATAAATAAATTTTACTCATGCAAATTTAACCAAGAGAAGGGTAGAAAATACCTTTTAATTTTTAAAATTGATGCCTTAACAGAGATTTTTATTTATTTATAATTTTTAAAGAAGCCTTAAATTATATAAATGTTACATCAAAAATATAGTGGGATTCCCATGTACCCCTACCCTTCCCCTCCCACACATTTCCACATTAACATCTTTCATTAGTGTGGTACATTTGTCACAATTGATGAATACATATAGAACCATTACTACTAAGCATGGTCTATAGTTAACTTTATGGTTTACCCTTTGCACCCGCAATTTTATATATTTTGACAAAATGCATAATGGCTTGTATCCATCATTGCAATACCATGCAGAACAATTTCAATGTCCCAAAAATGCCCCATATTACACCTATTCTTCCCTCTCCCTTCCCTCCGAAACTATGGTGGATGACGATCTTTATATCAATTTTACAAATTCTTCCATTATGAGAATAATAAGTCTACTCTAGTCCATAATGCCTTCACATCTTATGATTTTTTGTTCCTCAATCTTGAGGATTTTGGTATGGTAATGCTTACTCAGCTTCTGATTGAGAGAGGGATTACTACCCATGAGGCAGATGGATGGAACTGTCTTGCTTGCAGTTGTAAATACACTCTGTTTTTTGGGATAGGTATTGTTCACCATCATCCTTTTGTTATTGTCCTGGGTGAGTCCGATGAACTAGAGAGTAGGTGCTGGCTGAAACTCTCCTGAGATTCAGGGCTCTACTGGCATATAAACATTCAGAAGATTTAAGTCTCTGGACATTTAATTAACGGGTATAGTTTTAATTACTTGTTAAAATAAAAGGGAAGGAACAACCATGTGTAGCAAAATTAAAAATGCATCTAATGCTGATACATTGGGGAAATTGGTTACTTCATTCAGCATAAATTCTTCAAGATTTATCCATGTTGTCCCATGTTTTCATACTGCATTCCTTCTTAGAGCTGAGTAATATGCGATTGTATGTGTATACCACAAATTGCTTATCCGTTCATCTGTTGATGGACAATTAGGTTGCTTATAACTTTTGGCAATAGTGAGTATTTCCATTAAGAACATTGGTGTGCATATACTTCTTCTTATCCTTACTTTCAAGTTTCTGGGTATATATTCAGTAGTGGGATTGCTGGATCATATGGCAATTCTATATTTAGATTTCTGAGAAACAGCCACACCAGGGAACTGATTTTGATAACTCACAATGCTTGTGGCCATTTTATTTAATGAAACATAAAAAAGAAGTAAAATATAATAAAATTCCAAATAAATAATATATACAGACAATTTTTTATGTGTATATAAAATTATAAAGTTATAGTTAGATGGATAAATAGACACAGTGTTTTTATTATTCAGAAATGGATGTGATCATGATATTAATCAATAAAAAAATTCATTCACAGATATAATTTTGTGCTTATTTGCTTGATGTATATTTTTATATATACCTATATATGTATTTTATTAAACTGTTATTGCATATGAAATTTTGAAAAGAAGAAAAATATGAAAAGTTGAGCATAAACATATTTTAAAGCTAATGTTTTGGAATATTTAATATGCACATTAAAGTTCAGAAAAAAGCATTATTTTATTATGTTTTTCTATATACCTATCTCATGCATTCATTATCTAATTACATTGTTCAGCACTTTAGAACTTTGTCAAATGACTTATTTGGCAGGTAATTATGTGTTTTTTTGAAGAAATATTTTTTGAAATGTTTCATGCACTGTTATATTACCTACTGTATTACATTAGGATTTAATGTATGCCTGTCATTTAAAAAGTTATTAATTTAAAATCTTATTTTATTTTTTGTCCCTTAATATAAGAATATTTAATTTTGCTACATTTGTCTGAAAAAAATTTTTCATTTTATATGCTGTTATATATGATTATTAATTTTGATATTTGAAGTGGCATATTATGAACATATTTTGTGCATCACCTTGAGAAGCAATAGGAATGGTCTTATTAAAATTTTATACTACAAAGCAAATGAAAAAATTAAACTTCAATAACGGTTTTAAAAATTTACAGTCAACTTTTATAAACCACCATTTTAGCTTTCATTGTAGAGTGAAGAATTTGCTGTATAACTTTTACACATTTATTTATCCCTCTTTCTTTCCATCAATTCTACCGTATTTGTTTCTTCATGGATTTTTAAAACACTTCTTTGCATGTCACATGAAGCTGAAAATATTATTAATTTTCACTCCTAAACACTTCAGATTACATATCACTAATTGAAGTAAATTATTTGAGAATGATTCTCCTTGTTTTATGCAAATGTTACAACCAAATGTGTACATCTTAAAATCTTGTTTCATTTGAATTTAACAAAAAATCACCTCTTTAACACAAACTCCTATCAAATAGAGCATTTTACCAACATCCCAGTGAATTCCTTTCTCCTTTCTAGTTAGTCCTCAAAAACATTCTCTGTTACACAGGGGCAACTACTGATCCACTATTTATTTATTCTATAACAGGTTATTTTTTTCTCCATAAACTTACTTAAATTACTTCATGCTATAGTTACTCTTTGATGTAAGGTGCTTTATTAAAACTCTAATAATTTTGAAATGCATCCACAGTGTTGGGTGTGTCAATTGTATATTATTTTAAAATTTTGCTACTATTCTGTTCCATATCTAAACCACACATTCTTTTTCAGTTTATCTTTGATGCACACCTGCACCATTTTCACATTTTAGTTAATATGAACAAAATTGCTATGAACATTCTTGTACAAATCTCTTTTGGATCTATTTATCCAGTAATCTTGATTTCGTAATGAACCCTTGACTTACTTGTTCATCTTAGTTTTAAAAGAAACTGCTCATTTTTTTGTGAATTATTGTAGCATCTTGAATACCACCAAAATGCATGAGAGATTAGATTGTGTAATAACATCGCAGTCACTTGGTGTTGGCATGATTATTAATTTCAGAAATTCTGGAGTTGTGTAGTACCATACCATTTTGGTTTTCATTAGCATTTCAGTTGAGAAGATACCAAGACGGGACAATATATAAGGAGCCATTAAAAAAGTATCCATGATTTCAAAAGACTTAATTTTGCATAGTATGTTATCTAAACATAATGGAATTCAATTTGACATCAACAACAACAAAATATTTGTAAATTTAATAGCATACATTTACCAAATCTGAGTCAAAAATAAATCAGAAGGAAAACTTAATTTATATTTTTGTGGAACTATAGTAAAATAAAACATTAAAATGGATGAAATAAAAATAAAGCAATTCCTAGAGAGTAGTTTATATCTGTTAGTGCTTATTCTGAATAAAAGGCAAATAACCTATAAGCAATGGCTGACAATTCCCTCTCATAAATTCAGGAAAAGAAGAGTAAAATGAACCTCCATTAAGGATAAAAAAAAGAAAATGATTTAAAAAAATAAAGGAAATAATCCAAGTAAAAGTTATACAAAAGAGAGAAACAAAAGAAAAAACAAGAAAAACAAAAGATTATCTTTGAAATGATCAACCAAGTTGAATACCTCCTTCCTTGATCTATTAAGAATAAAAGACAATGGAACAATTACAAATGCCACTAATTAAATATGGGTTATTTCTAAAAGACAGACTACAGCAAAATTTACTTTGGGACTTGACAAGCCTTTTCTAGAAAATGAATGTAATAGAAACACCTAATAAAAATAATTACTAAAGATAAAATTTGAGTTTCCAATGAATTTGAATGTTAGAGAACTTGTGTCCTCCACAGTAGCATGCAAGTTTTCCCAAACTTAACTACCTTAATGATAAGATTGATGCCAATATTGAAGAGGAACCCCGCAAGTTCTCTGGCTCCTAGCCAAGGGTAGAGAATTGATATCCACACCAACACTTGATCACAAAAGGGAAAAAGTTTTTTAAGAAGTTAGTGGAGATCATGACAGCAAATCTCAAATCTGTCTCCCTGACAAAGAAGGCAAGGTATTGTTTTTTTATTATTATTAGAACTAGATAAAGGATGTGGAGACAGAGATGCTATTGACTTAATCCATCTGCAAACTAGGGTCTGCAAAGGGGTCATTAGAGGAGGGGGAGAAAGGGTGAGCTCATAGCCACTGTTTTTACATTGATTGTGCTCCTTAATGTGTGCTTGGTCTCAGGCTTCTCCATCCAGTGTATGTTTTATTACCGGAAGAAGAAAAACTGGAGCATGTTAGGGAGTGAGAAACAGGAAATTGCTAGGAAGTAGAAAACAGAAATTTGCCAGGGAGTGAAAAATGGGAACCTACTTTGTGACTAAAGACACTTTTAATTAATAAGTGACAAAGCACACCTACAAACAACAAATTACAGGAGGGAGATTATATAGTTAAAGTTGAAATATCATTTGTTAGCTCAATCTAATAATTGAACTGTAGTGTAACATACAGCATATGATTGCTTTTGGTATCTTTCAATTTTAATAAATGTGAACGATTTTGGTAACATATAATGAAATATACAGTATTTGGAAGATCTCATCACTTCAACTTAGAACAGAGTGCAACAGTTTGAATGAAAAAGCTAATAAAAGAATCCAGTTGAGTACTATTAATCCAGAAATTACAAAGTTCTTAAAATATAAATGGGTATTTCTGCTTCTATAGATTTGACTTCTAATCAGTAATACCAAACTTCAGCCTGACTCTTATAACTGCTGTTAAACTGGAGAGCTACTTAGAGAGAGACATCTGTTTTTGAGCCTTCATTTCCAAGATTTTCCAGTTTCTTAGCCTCTCACATATTATGCTTCTTTCCAATTTGACGGTCACTAATAAAAAATTTCAGAACAATAAAAATTGACTTCTTCCTTAAAACTTCTTCTGAGAGTAATAATTTGCATTCTGAATGCAACTTAACTTTAGTGACCACATCCCATGTGGGAGGATTTGTTCAAAACACATATGGTGAGTAAGAGTTCTACTCTGTGCCACAAACTTTATTTTTATTTTTATTTTTAAAAAATATATTTTGCTTTTAAAATCAGTTCTTGAATATTTCCTTTCCTTTAAATTTGTAGCTATTGTTCAAAACTGGTTTTTATTTTTTGATTGTTTAAAAATCTGTGTATGATTTTCCTTAATGCCCTAATGTTATTACTTAATCTTTAGAAAACCTATTTTGTTATGGTTAACAATACTTTATGTCTTTTTTATATGGATATATCTGGTATAAAATTGAAAGTATATTGAATCTCCTGTGAATTGAAAACATTAATAAATAATTATTTTCTTAAGTTTAAAAAAATTGACTAATTTTATTTCAAAGAAATACTACTACAAATTTAATCTATCTCAAGGGTATAGGGAAGGAATCCTTAGCAAGTAGAAGTTAAAGGAAAGTTTTTTCACTTGAAGTTGAAATCAACAGTTAACCAGGAGTCATGGGAGCTGAGACCCTAATGTGTCCATCCTAAAGTAAAATTCATGTTTATAAAGAATCCAAAAGCAGAATGGTTTTTCAAATTGCATCTACCCAAAAAGGGACTCAGTGAATTTTATTCAGTGAAGGCAGAAGCAGGATCATGGGTTCTGTCAATCAATTAAATATTTCAAAGATATATTCATGTTAGGGAAGATAATCTTCTCTCATTTTTCAGATATATTTTTATATTTTATTTAATTAGTTTACTTTATATTACTAATGAATAATTCTCTGACAAAGCACTGCTATGTTTCACAGTATTTGCACTCTTAATTATTTCCTCCCCATATGGTAAATTTTTGCTCAGAAGGTAGTTTGATTTTTTTTTATTAAATTGTTTACTTTATGTTATTTTATCATATGGTACCTGAAGATCTGTCTGTGAATATACAGTTTGATTCAAAAGATTGGAAATATATTGACACAAAAATTCCCTTGAAATTGAACTAGTGAAAGCAGCAAGAATGAGCTATGTCTTGAACTAGGTTCAAAAAGAGAGCTAATTTACAGGCAAAAAAAAGGAAGTTAAGATGGAATTTCATGGAACTCTAACAATGTAAAAATATAAAGCAAGCATCAATATAAATGCCAGGATTTCCAGTGTAGATTTTACAATAGCAATTTCTGCTATTTATTTGCTGGATATTATGGCACAGACATGTTCTTTGCTGATAATTTGAATACATTACTATATATCATCTTTTTAAAAAAATTGACAAGGAATTAGCAATCCCACCTCTATGTTTTAAAATTGTGAAGTAAATGCTTTTTAAAGATCCATGAGGTAATAAGGAATAGGGGGAAAACCCTGAACTCTCTCTGTAGGCCATATCTATTCATTTGACCATTAAGGTACATTTTGAAGAAGATATGTGGAAAATTAAGCATAATTAAACTTGAGAATTTCTATAGACTGAGAAGAAAGATGCAATATGATGAGATGGAAGATAAGAAGGAGGCATTAATAATCAAGTGTTAATGCTTGATTCAGATAAATAAATAGAAAATAAAGTTTGAAAAAAAAAGCAACAGATGTAAGTCTCGGTTAATTCAGTAACATGCACAATAGGTTAACTTTACCAGAGGAATCACTGAGTAATGTTTTACGATTTAATAAATTATCTGTTTAAAACAATTTCTGTAGTTTAGAAATTGAGACTATTAGAAGAAACCACATATCATAGAAAAGATATTATACAAAACAATTTGCACAAAATATTTGGCAATGCACTACCAATTTATCTGTAAAAAACAATATAAGCAAATCCACATTCCTATTACTATATATTAAAACATGTTCTAAAATTGTAAAATTAATTGTAAGGACAAAGGTATGTTATATACATAAAATATTAATAAAATACAAATTCTGAACATGGATAATTTTAATTCCTTAATTCTAGGTTTCCCACAAATTAAAAAGAAATACAACTAAAATTCTTCTTCAACATAATTAGTTTTAGTATTAAAATATAATATAGCTGTCCTGCATGACATTACAATGAAGGATACAGGCCATTATACATTATGTCAAAATCTATAAAATTGTGCAGTGCAAAGTGTAAGTTAAAATATAGCAATGCTTCATTATATGTTCATCAACTGTAACAAATGTACCACACTAATGAAAGATGTTAATGTGGGAAAGTGTAGGAAGGGTAGGGGTGGTAGTAGTAATATATTTTCAATGGTGCTTAGGATGGATTCTGTGAAAGCACGTAAAAAAGCCTTGTCCACCTGTACTCCACATTTGGCAGTTCTACTTGCATTTACAATTTCTGGAATTTTTGCTGTCTTAGGTCCCATTGCAGATAAAGCATCTCTTAACAATGTGCTCACAGGCATGTTCTACTCCATGGTGCCCCTACTTGTAAATCCCTTCATCCATAGTCTGCAGAACAGAGAGATTAACACTGCTCTAGGCAGAATGTTCCCCAGATATTTTAAGATCTCAAGCCAGACTTTCTTTGGTTAAAAAAAAAAATTGAAAATACAATTAAAAGAAGTTTAATTTATATTTGATATGTTTTAAATTTAAGTATTTCTCTATAAAATATCTAGAGTGTTCTTGTCTATATGTATCTTGTTGTTAACATGTGAGAGTAAGTTAGAAATCTCTGTATTACAGTTTTTCTTTCTCAATTATATATTTGTGTAATTTATGTATTCTTTTTATTATTTTCTTTTTTAACAATTGGATTTTATTGATATGTATTAATAAACATAGATTTCATCCAAAGTGTTCAATCAGTGATATTTGCTATAATCACATAGTTGTGTGTTTATCACTTCAATCATTATTAGAGTGTTTTCATTATTTCAATAATAATAATAAACAAAAAACAGACAAAAAAATTCCTCACCTCCCATTCTCACATATTCTTCTTGAATAGTCTTTCTAAATTCTAAAATTGTCTTGGAAAATTATGATGGTTTAGAGTGGAAAAAAAAAAAGTATCGTATTGTAAGAAGAAGACCATGCCTTTATATCAGTACCTAAACAAGTACCTATGCTTTTAATATAATTTCATGGTACTGTATACTGCTACCCAGGAAGAAAATATTGAGTGTTTTGGGTTAAAGAAGCATTCTTTATAAATTGCTTTCTTGCATTCGCTGATATACTTGTGTATGCTGAAAGTAATAAAGTGATTAGAACTAAAAGACAGCTATGGAATTGAAAACTTTACATGGATATAGCACAGAGAACTGTATTAATGTTGGAGTACTTAAGATTTGTTTGACACATTCAAAAAGGGCCATATAAAAACCGTGCCGATTAACACAATCTAATTTGCAAGTTTTAGGTTTTTCTTTATCTCTGTGTGAAAAGATGTATGCTGCACTTGTTTCATTCAAGCTACTGCATATAGGAAAAAAGAATTCATTAGTTATAAAATGAAGAGATATAGCAATAATTGGTATCGGATTTGCCTGCAGAACAACAGTCTTGCTAATGCTATGTGACTCATTTGTAAGTAAGATATAAAAGATAAACTCTCAAGATCGAAAGAGTTTTATTTTTCTGATTCCTAAAACCTTAGCCAGTATTTTGATAACCTAAAAGTATATTAACCCCTTTATATCTAAGAATTTAATTTTTTGATGGTTTCCTTTTTAATTCCAGGATCTTATATAAGAAAATGTTTACTTTGTAGAGAAGTAGGCTCATTTATATTCAATTGCAAGTTGTATAATTTACAAAAAAGATACATTACGGCTCATTATGGATTATTCCATTTAGAAACGAAAAGCTGATGATGAAAACAGCCCTCCTGTCATCAAAACTAATAATCCTGGTAAAAATCTGTACTTTGTTCATATTCATCCAATGTCTGAATTCATCCACTTGTATTTTCAATGTTTTGACAATTGAGGGAACCATCATATTTCTTCTTAAAATTTATTTGTTCCTCAGTTTTCTTCCTAGCTATTTATTTATTGGGTAAAGGCATCGCTGACTAATTTTATATTCAATTGTTAATATGTCTTTATATTTCATCATGTCTTATTTATATTTACATTTATATCTAAGTGTGTATTTTAATTAATGTACCCAGCATGTAGTACATTATCTTAATCAGAAACCTTAAGTTTTCTATACCTGAAAATTTTTATTTTGCATCTGATTTTTGTAATCTTTAATCACCAATTTCATTTTTATCTCATAAACAGTATGATCATTTATTTTGTCCATATTTTCAACATATTTTTATTATAAATATATACTATGAGAAATATTCTTTAGGATTTCTTCAAATATATGAAATGAACTTCTAAATAATGAAATTTTGTATATGAAGTTATATATATAATATCCTGTAGTACTCCTTTTGGCCAGTTAAAAATAGATTCTTTATGTTTATTCTCATTCAAAATCTGCCAGTGCTGGGCTTTATTGATATGGCTGTTCACAATTGTGAATTAGATGATTGAAACCTCACTGTGGAACTCTGTAACTTGGAGGTAATTGGCTGGTATGGTTTGTTTAGTGATTTGTAGGTATGGAGAAGGACATGATTTGTGGTGTCCCATCAATGCCATGTAGCAGGTCTCATTCCTCTCAGACCTCAATACACGTTGCCCATGGTTCACACTGACAATTTTCTCAGTATCTATTTCAATAAATAAGAAAAATCAGATAGTTTTGACATGCACGTGGCTGCCTGCTGAGTGCTCCTTATGTTAGCAGGATGAGGTTAAGGGGTTTGACTTTCTCCACGCAAAGTCATAATCAAAATAACATTACATGTTCTTTCCCTTTCCCATAGTATCTAAATTTCTGATTTTCAAGGTGTTCAAAACCACCTATCCCTCACTCTGGTTCCATATATACTATCACTTAAGGCTTCCTCCTCCATTCTATTTATGATTTCAAATTTATAATGTCCACTCATGATTATATTTCTATTATGTTCATCAATGATATGCATAAATCTATTTTTCCTTACATTATTTTGATGATGTCTTCATCATGATAAAAGAAATGCCTTCATCTTAGACTAAATATCTATGGACGATTTCAAGGGGACATATAACATGTAGATGTATGCATTTCATTAAACAATGAAGAAATGATATCTAAGTCATGAATAGATAATCTGATGGTTAGAAACTGATTAGATTGCATAGATTTCAATTGTTTGACTCTCACAGGTACTGGGGAACTACTGCTTCATCTTGAGAGTATTTACATTTCCCCTTGAGTCCTTATTTTTCAATTCTTTGTTATGTTAACATGATACAATCTTGGCTTCAGTTCTAGTTGATCTGTGTGTCCCAATTTAGAAACCCTCAACAGCTCCCATCTCTCTAGAGATTGGGAAATTTAAAGTTTAAATATGTATAAACAAGAAACACACAATCCACTAGTGAATCAATGAATTAATAAAACCCAGCTTATGATGTCAGTTCTGTTCTTATATTCACCTGTGACATGGTTGTTTGCCAAGTATTCCACATGGCCAACAACTCACAGGTGATAATTCTCAAATTTTGAGCAGTTAACAAATTGCAAACTTGTTCCATAAGTATAGGTCCATGAACAATTAGAATAATATAACAGTTCTTGGAATTATAAATTGATGGTGTGAGTCAATTTCAAAAGAAATAAGTAGAAATTTTAGTATTAAAAATTTGCATCTGTAGCTACCTTTCTGCCTTTAAATGCTGCATTATCCCAGGAATCATAGTTTCAGTGGCCATTAAATACAAAAATGCATTTCCTGTTCATAACATTTGGCCTTTATGTGTTGCCTATACAAATCTTTTATGTTAATAGAGTATGCATCACATATATATTTTTCATTATTCTTAATATTTTAGCGATCCTCCCTATCAGAGGATTTTGTTCCAGTACACTATTATTATAAAGTCCAAACAGGAATTAAGCATAAGCCCAATAAAAGACAAAGGGAAGAGAGTGTGTGTAGGAACTTGATTACTGTTACCATAAACTGTTTTCTCTTGACACTTGGGTAAAGGCTGTTCAATCATCTTTGGCTCCAGATTGAAGAGATGTAGAAAGTAGAAATGAGGTTATTAAGCATGGATTATAACTATTTCTACACTGAAAATTGAGGGTTCATTCAGATACAGCATATACTAAGTATATTTATACAATGCCACACTATTTCTAAACTCATTGAACAAATTACATCAGCAATGATTTATAGTTTTCCTTCCTCAACTTATTAAAAATGCTTTATATTGTCAGATATTTAACATTCTTCTAGTGTGCTGAATGTGTGCATACACAGACACACAGGCACACACATACACACACATATTACTAACAGTGATTTTAAATTTTATTATACTTTAATTGTATTATGAAAATCCTCTTCTGTATAATTTCTATCTACAATATGTGTTGC
>JAQZBX010002121.1:62786-75155 GCA_029593785.1 Cabassous unicinctus
AATAAATAAATAAATAAATCTTAAAAAAAAAAGTTCTCCTTACGTACACTGTATCCTGAAGAAAGTCTCTATTAATCCTAAAATAAATAAAATTTTGACTTTCATAGTTTGTCCTTTTAATTTACATCTTTATTTTGTCTAGTGGTAGGAAAGTTGTGATTATCCAACTGCTCAAGCACCACTTATTGAAAAATATACATTACTTTTATTGTATTACCACACACTATTTCTGTCATATATTAAGTGCTTGTATATGAGCTTGTTTGTAGTTGTCCCCTTTATTCTCTTGCAGTGGTTTCTTTTTTTTATTACTCCACCTACACCACATAAATTAAATGAATTTAACATGAATTATATTTGAGTAAATGAGAGTTAAAATTTAGAAAATAAATTTTCATTATGCCTTTAAATGCGTCAAGAAAAGCCCAAAGAAATTGTTAAGTTTTGGATGTAGAGTTGTACTATGTATATTTTCCATCAAAAAGGAGTACACAATGCTTGGGGGAAATAATGGTATGGATTTATTATATTTGTGATAGCACTACTTTACTGGATAGAATTAAGATTTTAGGAAATATTTTTCTTAGACCATGTGTATCCATGGAAGAGGTAAATGCAAATGATAGGTGTTTTTATGATTTTTTTAACCGAGAGAAATTTTTACTTTTGAGTATATCAAAATGTGAGAGACTGCTCTAGGCTGAGACAGAGTCGAACTGAGAGGTCAGTTGTTATGGTAGCAGTTTAAAAGAGTCAAAGCCAAAATGGGCATAAACAGTGAAGCTTTTAATCCCTTACCATGATAGTATAAACAAAAGCATAAAAGAAGGAAAGATGGATACTACCACCTGTTACATTTCCCCGTGGATTGTGCCAGCAGGAGAGGGTCTGATTGATCAGCATGGACATGGTATCGCTCTCTGGTAAAGAGCCAAACAAAGGCTCCTGCAATTGTGTGGTAGCAAAGACTGTGGGGTGGGGGGAGGAGTGTCTAGTAGTGGAAAAGTATTTAGGCCTGAGGTGGAGTGGAGAAAAAGTCCTTAAGTTTTTTACCACATTCTTCTCAGACATGGAGGTCTCAGTTAAGGTAACTAAGGAAGCCCTCAGTTTTGGTCCCCTGAGAGGGAGGCCTCTGAATGGAGGTGCCTCCCCTAGCAATGCATATATAAATAGAACCATGACCACTCTAGGGGGCCTGAGCCCTTGACTGCAATTTCCTTCAGCTACAGCAATGCATTGGCTATGCACCAAGTCTGTGTGGGAGGACAGGTTTCTCCAATATGGCTGCTAGTAAAGCCTTTGTAACTGCCTCTGAGCAGCAATGAAAAATCACATAGGGGTTTTATGTCAGGTGCAAGTCTCCTCAAATCCATCTCTTGATTTTTTGGACTGAGAAAGAAATATAGGCTACCACAACATTGATCTGAATGGGTCTTACCTTGAGGTGCTTTATAAATAAATAGGTTTTTAAATCTGAGGCAACAGCAAACCAAGACTATGATGCAAACCATTCCAAGCACATTGATAAAGCCTGCAAGGAGGATTAAATTTAATCATGACCTTCAAACATTATTGGGTTAGGAAAATATTTATATAATATATTGGGTCGCTTTTAGAGAGCAAGGAACCTTCTTTCTTAAGTTTTCAGAAGAAAGTTTTTTTACCTCGCTTGAATCTCTAATTTATGTACAATACAGCTCTGACCTGTAAAGTGGAAGGTCACCTGAATGCCTTCCAGCACTGAGGCAGTATCAGGATGGAGTATACATATAAAAAGTAAAATTTCAGAGGACACAGTAGGTTCCCCTAGATACAAAATTTTCCAATATTAGGGCACCTCAATCAGAGAACATATTTTCATTAAATATTTAAGTTAACAAGGCCCCCAATATGACCTGCTGTAGTGGGGCCTTCTAGACTAGGGTTCTAATATAGTTCCAAAATTTTTGTTTAAAACATGGTTTAGAGTGACTGCCTAAGGCATTCAATTTCAAATAATTTTGTTTGTCTACGATGACAATGCATTTGTCTCATAAGTGTGGATACCTAGATGTGTTCTGCTTGGAAATTGCTGTAAATGAGAGCATATCTTTTGTCTCATAGTCAGGACTATCAGGTGTTTTTAGGTCATCAGTTAATTGAATGCAAATTACACACAGTATCTTGGAAAGGCAGCTGGTGAGTATTTCTTCAGGAGGAGGGAAAGTTTTCTGGAGCAGTTCTGAAAAAAAAGAAAAAAAAAGGCATTAATATGTCCTCCTCCTATGGACTTCCCTAGGTACTGACTTGTTGTTTTTCTTATTAGTGTGTCCTTTTAGTAATCAAAATTTTATATATATATTAATCACTTCCTACTCTTATCCAGATCATTTGTCCAGTGGATTTGTGCACAAAAGGAACAAAAGCATTTTAACAGGAAAATATTTTCATATAACTTAAACAAAAAGTCAAATCATGTTTAAGAAGAGTTCCTTAAAAACTCTTGAATTTTATAAGATATTTTACCATAAGTTTCCTTAACTTCCCATACTTTGCAGTTTAATTTTTATCTTAATCTTCCAACTCTTGGAGTCTTTGGTTTGGGACTGCAGGATATGGAATGCCTTTGCAAGGCTCCCCACAGAGACAAATGTGCCAATAACTGTAAAGAAGGGTGTACAGTTGAATGAAGGGAACACAGAGACTGGTCAAATATATGGTACAGATAAGAAGCACCATTCAGGAATTATTGCCTTGCTATCTCAGACTGACCATTTGAGATGTGTAATTTAGATGGGGGTTATCTTGTCCCCATCCTTGAGCCACTTAGGCTTGTGCTTGAATTGTCAATAAAAATGCTCTGTCACCCCTTGCATTAGTGTCACTCAGGGGCACTCTCAAGGGGTAAAGGATGTAACAACCCCCAAAGGGAAACTCTCCCTTTCTAATTTTAACAGGATTTCCTCAGTTATTGAGGAGAACTAGGTCTCTAAGTTATCTTTGGGCCATGACCAAGGTGATCCTGAAGGGTTATATATTATTTCTGACATTTTAACAACTTTCTGGGCAATATGGTGTCTACCAGGGCCAGGGACCTGCTTAGTGTTGCTCAGCTCATGGGTTCTCCCAACTTTCTGTGGTCCCACTGTTTGGGGGCTTTAAGTAGAGAGGGGAGACCTCCTTTAACAGCCTTTTTCAAAACCCTCTTTTGGGTCAATAATCTCTCCTATCCCCAATTTCTGCCATTGAGTCAGGGCTAAAAATCAGGACCAATGTCCCCTCTTGGAAGCCAAAATAATATGCACAATCCATAAGCATTCTCCAAGAATGCCACTTGTCCCTGGAAACATTTCTGCATACTACTGGCATGGCTGGAGAAATGTCCTGTGATCCACTAACATCCCTCCAGAGAGCCCCACAGATTCTACTACCTCCTCACATGGGTGCCCAGCAACATCGTCAGTCCTTCTGGTTTTCCAGAATGGCATCATGCTTAATTGGCTACCCTACTCCATGTACCAATCTTTTTAAGAGCTGAGTTCAGCTGCCAGGTGTCAAGGTAGCTGATTAAAACACTCAAGTCAAAATGGTATAAAATTGGAACAGTTAGTCACTTACTATGTAAATATGAACAGGAGGGTAAAAAGGAAAGACTCAGACTTAACCCTGTCCCATTATGCTTTGGAAAGGTGCTACTGGGGGAGGGACATATGGATCAGCACAGCCTTGGGGATCAATTCACTGCTGAGGGAGCACTGGACAAAAGGGTCCTGCAGTTTTATAAACCCTGGGTCTAGGAGTTTAAAATACTGAGTACTGAGAAGGAGAAGAGAGAGTTCCCTCAAGGTATCCCCACTTCCCTCCAATAAGGAGATCTTACCTGAGGCACCTGAGGAAGACCTGGATTTTGGGCTCCTGATCAGAGGCTCCTAATGGAGGCACTGAGCATAGGAATTCAGCTATGTTTAGGAGCAAGACTGGCCAGGGGGCCAGAGTCCTTGACTGAAACCCCCTTCAGAGACTGCAATACACTGGCTGGGCATGAAGTCTGGGGTGGGAGCTTCGCTTATGTGGACTGAGAGGTAAAGCTTTTGTAATTGCCTATGGTCAGGTCAGAAAAAAAAAAAACACTCATAGGTTTTAGCCAGGAGCTGGACTCCTCAGGGGGAACAAACATTGTTGACATTAGAATCAATACATTTCAGAAGTTAGGGATAAATGTAATTCAAGTTATTGTATATAAACATCAAAGAAATTAAATATTAATGGCTCTGTGATGATTTTGTTTGGACAAAGATTAACACGAAATTTAATCCATATTTTACTCTAGATTTGGGTTCTACATGGTTAATTAGAAAGTAAGAATTTATCATAGTCCAAATCACACTTAGAGTTAAACCCATAATTATGAAAATAATCTCAATGGAATCACCTCAGAATCCTAGAGATTTACCCTGTTCATCTCTTTTTTCATGACCTTTGTTCTACTGTGAAGCTAACTACTCTCTTGACTGGAAATGCAGGTTCATAGTATGTATATTTCCAAATTTAATAAATAAAGCCCAATTTGAACCATTATTCAACAAGTTGATGTCCCTTTGAAATGCCCTTCTCTGCTGTGCCCTTGTAAGAGTGAGTTATTGTGTTTCAATTCATTACTGCCAAACTAGGCCACATGTGTACATCTTTACAAGAACCAATAAAACCCCATATACAAGCTGCTCCAGTAACCTGTACAATGAATGTGGATGGCCTGTAACAAAGTCATAGCCAACACACATGGACTTGTATCATAAGTAGAAAGTAATCTTTGTTGCCCTCAGCATCAAGAATTAAAACTTATTGGTTGCTTCAACATAACATGGTCATAGCTGACTGACACAGTATTAAATTGTTTCCCAAAGCTTCTGTATCAACTTATACAAACATCAATAATATATCTGCATTTCCTTTGCTCCACATCCTCACTAACAATTGGCCTTTCCATATTTCTTTTTCTTCAGGCTACTGAATGTGTTGCATAATCACATTGTAGTTATATATTTATTTTCCTTCAGTATGTATGTTAAGTTTAAATGAGATATTTGTGCTTCTTCAAAATCATTTCTAGGCCTTACAAGTGACATTTAATTTCACTTGATTCATGGTGTTTATTTCCTTGCTCTTGTGTTGCAACTAGAAAAAAATCTTCATCTTAATGCAGTCATATTCACAAATGTGTCATTTGTGCATTTTTATATCTTTTTTCCTCCTCCTCCTCCTCCTTATCTTACTCTACCTTCCTCTATGAAATTCTTTCCCACCATAAGCTTTGAAGATATCCTCCAAAATATTGTAATATTTTGTTTCACATTTTATTATTTAATCCACTTAGTGTTGATTTCTTGTAAGTTGGGAAATATGAGAACAATTTGATTTTTCAAATAATTTTACCCAAGTGTTTTGGCACCACTTACTAAAATATACATACTATTCCTACACTTAACAGAGCTGCATCTTTGATTAGCTGAGTCTTGTTATATGTACCCTATTTTGTTGTATTGTTTAGTAGTTTACTTCTGCCTCCTTGGTGCAATATTTAATTAATATTATTTTATAGCAAGATTTGATATGTGTTAATGAAATCATCTAAATTTTTCTTCCTTAGAATTGTTTAGATTATTTGCTTTTATATGAATTTTTAGAGCCTACTTATCATATACTAAAGAAATGATATGCTGAGATTTTTACACTGGTATCAATTTATAAATTTATAATAATGAGACTCCCATTGCAAAAATGTAGTCAAGCTCTTCATTAATTTAATTATTCTCTAATAACTCTGAATGAGATTTATAATTTTCTCCATGAGCTCTTATATAACTCTGGTACACATATCCTATGTATATACTTTCTGCTATTGTAAATTGTTTCATTCAAAATTTCATTTTATATTTTTGCTTGCTGTGTATACACATTTGCTATTTCTTTGGTGACTTTTATTATCCAATTGCTTTTCAAACCTAATTAATTAATATTCTCACAATATTTGTGCAGATTAGTTTTATATTCTCAGTTAATCTGCTGCTAAATTAAGTGCACTCTTTTCCTTTCCAATTTCCATATATTTATTTTCTTAATCATGCTGCAATATTGCCCAATATAAAAAGTCTGCCTAATAAAATTGGTGAGAGGGCTCTTATCTGTCTTATTTCTTATCAAATGCTTCTATCATGAGTATTTTATGTTCTATTATATAAGACCTAGGAGAATATCCTTTTAATAGTTACTTTTCTCAAAGAAAGTATTTTTGGTTCTAAATATTTGCTGCTTTTAACACAAATAAGGATTTTATTGCAACTGAAATATTTTCTGCAAAAAAATTTTGATGATGTATAATATTTCACTTTTAAGCTCTGTTATTATGAATTACAATATTTTAAAATCTGTTTTTAAGCCCTGTACTTTTCTGAAATAAAT
Organism: Cabassous unicinctus; assembly: GCA_029593785.1. Lineage (NCBI taxonomy): Eukaryota > Metazoa > Chordata > Mammalia > Cingulata > Chlamyphoridae > Cabassous > Cabassous unicinctus. Next base: position 69,225 of record JAQZBX010002121.1, read on the forward strand.
AAAACTTGCCCATAATATATTGCAGTTGTATACCGCATTCTGATATATATATACTATTTCCACATACATGTTAATTTATTTTTGAAAAACCTAATTTCTTTAACATCCTTTTCTATTCTATCCAGTTTATTCTTTCCAGCAGTCTTCTTCCTGCAGCGTCGTATCCTCTTTTTCTAATTCAAACAGTTGCATTATATGTTTTCTGTACATCTCCCATGCTAATTTCTTCCTTCAGTGTTCTTATGGAAATCTCATATAGCTTCAGTAATGTAGTATTCTAAGAAAGTGTGAGTGGGCATTAAAGTGCTGAGTACATAATGACTTAATTCATATTTTTCTAGTGCAAAACTTCTCTTTAATATCATTTTATCTTTCATGTCTGAAGTATAAAATTAACTGCCTGGATTTTTTTTTTATTGTGGGTATAAATATATACTATAATTTATAATAATTTATAATTTATAGTATAGTATAAATATATACTTTTTACAATACATACCAATATTTGTAAAATGATATATGAATATATATGCATATATGTGCATTTGCTTACATAAATGTTATATATATATATATATATATTTTTTTTTTTTTAAAGGTGCTTAGAATACCTAAATATTACACAGAAATTACAGGGATTCCCATGTTCCCCACCTCCCACACTTCCCACAATATCTCACACCAACATCCTTCATCAGTGTGGCACATCACTCACAATGGATATACAGATCCTGGGGCTTTGTCACCAAGCTTAGATCACAGTTCCCATCTAGACCACACTCACTCCCACACCGTTCTGCATGGTATATGCTGATGTAAAATGGCCTACATGCATCGCCGCAATGCCACTCAGGACAACCCCCAAGTCCCAAAAAAGCTCCTGTATTTCAACTGTCCTTCCCCTCCCTGCCCCAAAAGCTTCCAGTGGCCACCAGGTCCACTTCACTGTTGTAATTTCTTCCATTGCTTGAATCACAATTGTCTGCAACAGAATACCTTTAAGTCCAATCTACTCCATAGCTCTTCCTCCAATCCTGAGGGGACTGGGATGCTGATGTCCACTCCACCTCCAAGTGAGAGAGGACTTATATCCCATGGATACTGTGGATGGGATTATTCTGCCTGCAGCTGCAGGCCCTCTCCAATCCCTGGGATGGCCGTTGCCCATCGTTGTCTCATCGCCAGATGACTTGGATGAGTCCGTTGAGCTGTAGGGTAGGAGTTGCAACTCCACCAAGATTCCAGGCACAGCTGGCACATAGGTAGGCCAGAGGCTCCAGTCTATGGAAGTACACCTAAAAACTTCAGCATCACATATAGGTTTGAATAGAAGGGACTGATGGACCATGTGCAGGGAGGGCTTATTTGAGTCCAACTCTGTCACTCTCAGGAGCACAGATTCCAAAGTAGAACCCAGTGATAAGGCATCAATCTCTGGGGCTATGCCCCCTTATATAGGACCTGGGTGTCTCCAGAGCTCTCAGGAGCCCCTCTGTGTGGGATGATAGCCACTTTGGTGTCCTATGAGATCTTACTGAGGTGTGCGTAAGCATTACTTCTGGGATGAGCTCCCGACTCTCTTTGAAGTCCGTTAGCCACATGAACTCATTTCTCTTTACCTTTTCCCCCTTTTATTCGAGGTCTTTTTCCAATCGTGTTGCCAGTTGGCACTTGGTATTAATCCCTCATTGCCAGGGAGGCTCATCCCCAGGAGTCTTGTTCCACGTTGGGCGGAAGGTAATGCATTCATATGCTGAGTTTGGCTTAGAGAGAGGCCACATTTGAGCAACAAGGAGGATCTCAGGTGGCAACCCTTAGGCACCCCATAACAGTAGGCTAAGTTTCAATTACAAGAGCAAAGACTCATAAGGCTAGTCATCAATAACAAGAACCCCTCAGTGGGCGATCCTCTTTTGCCAGACACTGTCACTGCACTCAGGGACAGTTGCTGCTCCCTTGGAGAATGTGGCAGAGCTCTCCAGGCTGGGAATTCAGGTTCCCTCATTTATTGAGTGATTGTCTACCCACGGTGACCATGCCCCATCCCTTGATCATTTGAACAATTTTATATATCTTTCATGTATATTCAGATGAACTTACTCCTGTGAATCCCCCATCCCAGACACCCCCCACCAATGATCCTCTCCTGCCCCTTCTGTAACCTTTCTGTGATCCAAACCTTCCTTGAAGATGAAGCTCTTATAACCAAATACAATTAATAGGAAAAATAAATAATAATGATAAGCTGAAATGCAAGAGATAAGTATAAGGAAACTCAGAAGAAAAAAAAATAAACTAAAAAATATATATAATTAGCAGATTGGAACATTCAAAAAAATGGGAAATAAAACAAAAAAAATCCCTTTTTAAAAAAAAATTATTCTTTTTTCCTTTTGTCACTGTATTATTGGATGTCCAGTATACCGTGACACCTTCCCCCTCTCATTCCCCAGTGTCTCCCAAATTTTGATTTAATTTTCAAAGAAGTTTTAAGTCACAGCAAGGTCACACATGGAATACTAGAGACTCCCACATGCCCAACCCCCCTCCCACTTCCCCATCCCATATTAAAACTTTTTTTTTATGTATGTTAGCATTGTTATAACTGTTATACAGATAGTAAAATATAGCAACTAAACATCGTCAATGCTTTATAGTATAATTTTCAATTTAGAGAGTACAGTTTAATAATTTTTGATGATATTTACCATGTCCTGTGTATATTACGGTAAGGTAATGTAAAACCTTTCCCATGACCATTAAATACCCCATTTGATCTTAACTGTTCCTTCCTCCCCATCCCCCTGGGGCATATGACACTCCCCTTTCTTGACTCATGGAATGACAAGATTCATAGTTACATGCCCTGGGTATTCCAACCTGCTCTTCCTAATCAACTCACCTGTCAACCCTGCACCACCAAACCCAGTAATATCACTACCTATCTGTCCTATCCTTCAATATGCAACTATACTCTATCCTTTTACCATAGATTATATCCATATGGGTGATGGCTCACAACCTACTCTTCTCTTTCTCTCCCTTGTTAAACTATCTTTCAGACAATGGATCTCAAAAACTGCTCACTTTCTTCAGTTCAAATCATTGAGGTCATGTACTGTTCATCCTTTAATGCCTGGCTTGCTTCATTCAACATAAGGTCTTCAAGATTCATGCATCTTATTCCATGTGTTAGCACTTTATTCCTTCTTACAGCTGAGTAATATTCCATTGTATATATGTACCACGTTTTGCTTATCCATTCATCTCTTGATGGGCACAGGGGCTGATTCCAACTTTTGGCAATGGTGAACAATGCCGCTATGAACATTGGTGTGCATATATCTGTTTGTGTCTTTGCTTTCAATTCTTCTGGGTATATACCCAGCAGTGGAATCATTGGATCATATGGAAGATGTATTGTTAGTTTTCTGCGGAACCTCCAAACTGTCCTCCACAGTGGCTGGACCATTCCACAATCCCACCAGCAGTGGATGAGAGTTCTTAATCCTCCACATCCTCTCCAACACTTAGAGTCTGCTGGTTTTTTAATAGCTGCCATTCTGATGGGTGTAAGATGGTATCTCATTCTAGTTTTGATTTGCATTTCCCTGATAGTCAGCAATGTCGAACATTTTTTCATGTGCTTTTTAGCCATTTGTATTTCTTCCTTGGAGAAGTGTCTTTTCAGGTCAATTGCCCATTTTTTAAATGGGTTGTTTGTCTTTTTATTTTCAAGGTGTAGGATTTCTTTATATATGCAGGATATTAGGCTCTTATCAGATATATGATTGCCAAATATTTTCTCCCATTGTTTAGGCTGCCTTTTTTTTCTTCTTAATAACATCATTTGAGGAGCAGAAGTTTTTAATTTTGAGGAAATCCCATTTATCTATTTTTTCTCTTGCTGGTTATGCTTTGGCTGTGAAGTTCATGAAAGCATTTCCTATTACAACATTCTGTGCTGTGGATGTTTCCTACATTATCTTCCAAGGACTTTATGGTTTTACCTCTTATATTTAGATCTTTGATCCATCTTGAGTTGATTTTTGTGTAAGGTGTGAGATGGTATTCTTCTCTAACTCTTATGGATATGGATATCCAGTTCTCCAAGCACCACTTATTAAAGAGGCCATTCTTTCCCAACTGAGTGGGCTTGTTGGCCTTGTTGAATATCAGATGACTGAATATGTGAAGATCTATATCAGAACTCTCAATTTGATTACATTTGTCAGTAGATCTATGCTTGTGCCAATACCATGCAGTTTTGATCACTGTAGCATTGTAATATGTTTGAAAGTCTGGTAATGTGATACCTCCAACTTCATTTTTCTTTTTCAATATGTCTTTGGCAATTCAGAGCCTCTTACCTCTCCAAATATATTTTGTGGATAGTTTTTCCCATTCCTTAAAAAATACAGTGTTGATTTTTTGGGGGATTGCATTAAATCTGTAGATTAGTTTGGGTAGGAAAGACATCTTGATGATGTTTATTCTTCCTATCCAAGAACAGGGAATATTTTTCCATTTATTTAAGTCTTCTTTGCTTTCCTTTAACAGTGTTGTGTAGTTTTCTGTATATAAGTCCTTTACATCTTTAGTTAAATTTATTCCTAGGTATTTGATTCTTTTAGTTACTATTGTAAATGGCATTTTTTTTTCTTGATTTCCTCCTCCGATTGCTTGTTATTTGTGTACAGAAATGCTACTGATTTTTGAGCATTGACCTTATAGCCTGCAACATTACTGAACTCCTTTATAAGTTCTAGAAGCTTTGTTGTAGATTTCTCTGGGCTTTCTATGTATAGGATCATGTCATCTGCAAATAATGAAATTTTTACTTCTTCTTTTCCAATCTGGAAGCCTTTTACATCCTTTTATTGCTTCAGTGCTCGAGCAAGTACTTCTAAGACAATGTTAAAGAGGAGTGGTGATAGTGGGCATCCTTGTCTTCTTCTCGATCTCAGAGGGAAGGCTTTTAGGATTTCACCATTGAAGATCATTTTAGCTTTGGGTTTTTCATATATACCCTTTATCATATTCAGAAAGTTTCCTTCTATTCCTAACTTTTGCAGTGTTTTTATCAGGAAAGAGTGCTGTATTTTGTCAAATGCTTTTTCTGCATCTATTGAGATGATCATGTGATTTTTTCTTCCAGTTTGTTTATGTGGTGTATTACATTGATTGATTTTCTTATAATGAACCATCCTTGCATACCCGGGATGAAACCCACTTTTCATGGTTTATAATACTTTTGATATTTTGTTGAATATGATTAGCAAGTATTTTCCTGAAGATTTTAGCATCCAGGTTCATTAGAAAAATTGGTCTGTAATTTTCCTGTCCTGTGGAATCTTTGCTTGGTTTTGGTATGAGGGTAATGTTGGCATCATAGAATGAGTTAGGCAATATTCCTTCTACTTCTATTTTTTGGAAGATCTTAAGCAGGTTTGGTGTTACCTCTTTCCAGAATGTTTGGTAGAATTCAGCTGTGAAGCCATATGGTCCGGGTGTTTCTTAGTTGGGCTTTTTTTGATGACTGAATCTATCTCTTTACCTGTAATTGGACTGTTGAGTTTATCCATTTCTTCTTTCATCAATGTAGGCTGTTTGTGCGTTTCTAGAAACTTGTCCATTTCCTCTAAATTATCATTCTTGTTGCTATATAATTTTTCAAAGTATCCTCTTATGATACTCTTTATTTCTGTGGGGTCAGTAGTGATATCCCCTTGCTCGTTCCTTATTTTGCAAATTTTCATCTGTTCTCTCTTTTTCTTTGTTAGTCTGCCTAAGGGTTTGTCAATTTTATTGATATTTTTGAAGACCCAGCTGTTGGTTTTGTTTATTGTTTTTAGTGCTTTCTTATTCTCTATTTCATTTAGTTCTGCTCTATTCTTTGTTATTTCCTTCTTTCTACTTCCTTTAGGTTTA
>JAQZBX010002122.1:0-75066 GCA_029593785.1 Cabassous unicinctus
TTTTTTTTCAGATTTTTCAATTGATTGCAACATGCTCAAGTAGACTTTCTAGTCAATTCACCCAAATTCCAACAGGAATTGGTTTATAAATTGGTTCCAACTGGAACTGGTCATTTGGAATTTCCAGCATGGGAAATTATTTTATATGTGCCTTGATAAGAACCCTAAATTACAAACTGATGTGTCTAAATCTAATGAAGAAAATAAAAGGTACTGTTTTCATGTAAATGTTGCACTGAAAAATATCTGTATGATTGGGAATCTAATATCCATCTAGACATAAGGGCATAATGTACTTTTTTTTTTTTGCCCCTTAGCATCAAATGACAGCAGCCCATAAGCACAGTAAAGACTGTGCTGTACCTGCCAAGTTAAGATGATTGCTTTATTCTAGCAGTGCTATGACAAAGTGTCAAGAGATGACTATTTTTTGTTGCTGTTTCTGCTGACTCAAAGCCTGTGTCGGGAGTCATGGCTATATCCCCCGGGTGATCCTCGGTTCCTGTGGGGTTTGTAAGTGTCCTGGTATGAGTCAGGGTAATCTTCTTCCACAAGAGGGTAATGATCTCGACTGTGCTGGGAACTGGAAGACAAGCGGTTCCTACTCTTCCGAGCCCTTTCATTGTGATAATTTTCATCAGAGGTCATTAGACTTCGCCTTTCAATTGGAGAGTTCTCTGTGGAGTGGTTGCTGTGTCTCACACGCTGACTCTAAAAATATCAGATAGTTCATTGATTAAATAACACCAGCTTCATTCATCTTGAACATGTAAATGTATGTCTTATAATAAGAGCTGTATAAGAAGACACTAAGTATCTGACTTCATAAAGCATTCTGATGCACAAATAGTCTGCTCAAAATATCTGGTCTTATTTATTTGTGACACAACATGCAACAGCGCCAGAGCGCTGATAGTTTATGAATTTAATTACATAGCATAATGCTGCATGACTATGCTTCCTATTAAAAATATAGAACTGAAAGCTAGCTGTTAAATGGAACTTAATATATTTAGGAAGGCCTAATAATTCCACTCCTATTGAAAAAAATGAAGATTATTTTACTACAGGGAAATAAAGTTCAGTATATCACCTATTATTTTATGCCTCTCTTAAGCTTTGAAAATCTGTTTCCAAACAGTGACACGCTTCACCTTGATATAACCAAATGTTCCTCTGATGAAATTATGATTTGTGCTGTCCTTAAAGGAATGCCTTTGTTTCTGTAACCTACATAAATGTAAGGCTCCTGGTAATATTCTTCCCAAAGGAGTATGGAGCCAGCTAATTAATTCATTATACATTTTGCTTCCTTAGCCTAAATGTCCTGCAAAAATAATCTTCAGATATAAAATAAATTCCTCTAATATACTTAATTGAAATTAATATCTTCAGATACTTATTTTATGGTTTGGGAACTGTTATTCAAAATTTTTCTTCACATGACAGGAAAACATGTGCTAGAGCTGTGAGGACCTGCTTAGGTAGGTCACCTCAGTTAATGAACAGCATCCTGATGAAACCAAGGGCCCAGATACACTTTTTCCCAGGACATGTGGCTTCACACATTTGATGTCATATGATGGCCACAGACTGTGCCCTTAACCCCAGCCAGGTGGTCTAACAAGTAAGTGCTGATGGTTATTAGGAGAAACAGGCCACAGGATAAAGGACTCCAAATCAACTCATTAATGAAACTGGGAGAACCACTCTAGGCGAGTGTCTTAGAGGTGAATCAGGACTGGTGTAATCATAAACAAGCTGCAACATTTCATTTCCACCTATGTTACAGAAACATATTGCTTCATGTTACCACCTATATTTCAGAGCCAACCCACACTAGTCAATGGAGTGACAAACTCCTATCAGCCTAGAGGAAGTGAAACCAGGCAAGAAATAGTCCTGGTGCATACATATAGTCTGTACATTATAATAGTACATTTTCCATGTTCATTTCCAGTCTCAAAAGCTATTCATTTCTATGGCAGTTTTTCTGCTTTACAGAGAAGCAATTTTGTAGCAGAGTGACACAGTTATAATAGCATTTCAGAGGGTGCCATTTATCTCAGAGTTAACTCTACATGATCTACAATTATGACTATCATTATAACCCATTAAAATTAAACTAGTCATGATGCACGAGGGCTCAATTGACTGCATGTTCCTCAGTCAGCTGGCGGTTTGGCCATATTCCAGCAGCTGCTTGATAAATGGTAAATAATAATTAATGTAGAAAGGCAAGATTCATTTTATATCATCGTGCCTCTGGCTCCTCACATCTAACTCTAAGCACAGCACTGGAGCAGTGGAGGAGAGAGACTATCCGCCCCCACCCTCCGCCCCGTGCTGTTCCCCGGCTCAGCCGCTGATCTGGAGGGCCCCTATGAGCGTGAGGGCTGCCCCTGCACTCCACCAAGAGAACTCAGGCACAGGCAAGGCTCTGTCACCATCCCCAATCAAAAAAGGCTCTATTCATGTTTGCATTCTGTACAGTGCGAGCTGGAGAGCAGGCCCAGAAGCCCACAGGACAGGATTTAACTAAGGGAAGTCAAAAGGTCTATCTGCCCCCAAGTGCCTTCCTTAGCTAGCCATGGTGCCTGACATTTTCACCAATGTAAAATCCTTAACAAGTGACATGTAGAAATAAGGGGCAGTCTCCCTGAGTTAAGGTAGTAAGGTAGGGTTTAGACATCATGTGTCTAGGTAAAATCCATTCTAATTTAACAGAGAACAAGGTTCTAAGGAAAGGGTCACTGTCTGGGTAACTCTGTTTAGGGCAGATCATGATTAGATGATATTTTAGATTTTTCAAATACAATGCCCACTTAATGGGTCCCTCTCCAGATTAAGGTCATTCCAGTCTCCATCCTAAGGATGTTCTCTATAGGATCTTAAGTATAAACTTGCAAAAAGGTGAGTGACAAATGACAATACCTGTAACCCAGAAATTGCTGTAGGATATGGTGAAAGTGCTGTTGAGCCCAAATTCCTTCCAAGCAGAGGTGTCATAGGCGTGCTACTGGTTGTGTGGGTAGCACGCCAGTACGCCTCAAGGTATTCCCCCAGATGTTCACACGCATCCTCAAGCTGATTTTCATCCAATATAACATCAAACATTTCCTGTAGATGGTAGGAGAGTCCATTTTATTTTCACTTTAACTCTCAGGCAATGAAACCTAGAATTCCACTTAATGTAGATAATAGCATTTATAACATCACATAGCTCAAATTCTAGGGGATATATTGGCAGGTTCCAAAGCCAAAGTCAAGTGAAGAGTTGCACAATTATCCATGTGCAAATTTGGACATTTGCATAAGAATGGGAGTGTTGAATAAATATTTGGATCTTTCATTATTTAGAAAGAAAAAGATGAGGTAACTGTAAAGGTATTATAAGTAAAACATAGTGAAAATATTTGTTCATACACATCTTTATCCATATATTTTTATAGAGCTGACTTATACCTCAGAATATAAGAGAAGCAAGTTAATGGCACTGAACAAGGAGTTCTAAAAATGTTTTGGGCAACCACCATATCATTGGAATAGACATTTCATCTCCCAAACTACATTGATGGGAGTAACATTTAATTAGATAATTTTCAGAACACTTGTGAAAATGATGTTATGTGTCTCATGATAAAACAATATGGAACGAAGGTTTAGGATGAATACTAGGAAAACACATTACGGTGAGTTCTGCTTCCACCAGATCGTGGTGTGAAAACAGAAAAGAATAAGTGGGGGAGTGTTTAGTGGGGCCTCAAGGAATATGTGGTGTTCATGTTTCTATCAGAGATGATTTTGTTCCCTTTAGTCTGTAATTAGGAAGTAGTCCTCTCACCCCAAAGGAGCAGGGTGGCCCCTTCTTCACTGCAGTGTATCTGGGAACACAGGCAGTATATACCTCGGAGGGCCAGTCAGGAAGCCAGGGCACAGAGAGCCACCCCATAGGCAAGTGTCAGCACACCCAAACTTCGAACAGCTGGATTCCTACCTTCTCTCTCCCATCATCTACATCCCCACCTGCCTGCTCTTACCAGCTTATTTTACCAAGGTAATGAATCAAATACAGGGCTGCTACCGTCAGCACTGATATTGCTGGCTGGATTTTAGGTTAATGGCAACAGGCTAGCATTGAGTTGTGGTGGCTCAGCTGACTCATTCTGTTCAGGACTAGAACAAGGCCTCCTTGAAGAAGTCACCATGGAAACTATCCCTCCCCCAACACTTATTATTTAAATGTTTTCACTGCATCAATCTTCACCAAAAATTTTGACCCTATTTTGGAAAGTGGTTTGAAGGTCCTTGGAGCAGTGAGAAATGCTTATGAACTAGGGAAAGAATAAGGTGATTTCAGGCCAAACCTCTTTCGTGTTTGAGAATATTCAGCCAGTTCAATTCACGTAGAAAATGACTCCACCCAACACACACAAAAGAATATTTACTAGCAAACTTGAGGTGTTTTTGTGCATACTTATTCAAATAATTCCTAAAATATTTATTGGCACCTACTTTGCACGAGCCATTGTATGTAGAAAGTGGCAAAGGAAACACCTCATCCCTAGTCTCGAGAAGCATACAGTCTGGTGGGAGGGACAAGTATTGAAACCCACAATAATCAATGCCGTGCTGGGCCTCTGATTCAGAACAATAAAGAGACTCTACCAGTTAACATTTGGAGCTGCAGCTTAAAGTTCAGGATTTCAAAGGAGGCTGGGAGAGACATGTGAAAGCTGAACTTATGAGGGAGAAAAAATTATAAGTTAAAGAATTCTATGGGTAGAGAGAAGAGAAAAAAAAAACAGATAAAGAAAAGCAGAAACACAATGGAAGAAAGAGACCAAGTGGCCTGAGAGAAACAAGGAAAACAGCCAGTCCCTAGAGTTTCTGTCAACATATGTCTTACAATAAATCCCCCTTTTCCACTAAAGGAACTCAAGGGAGTTTCTGTCTCTTGCAATCAAAAGCTCCCTGCCGGAGAATGGATGTGGCTCAAGTGGTTGAGTGTTTGTTTCCCATAAGGGAGGTCCTGGGTTCAATCCCTGGTGCCTCCTGAAAATAAAAAAACAAACAAGCAGACAAACAAACATGGGGGAGCCTATGTGGCTCTGGCTCAGTGGTTGAGTGCTGGCTTCCCATGTATGAGGTTCCAGGTTCAAGCCCTGGTACCTCCTTAAAAAAAAAAAAAAAAAAAGCTCCCTGCCCTACCTCACCCAAATAATATAAACTTTCAACAGGTACAAATAAGGAACCTGAGCAATGTCCATTATGCTATGATATAAAAGTGACATTGCAGTGACTTGAGTGAGACAAGAACAGCCCCACACCCAAAAAGCATCCAGGCGAGGATGGCACTGGAAGAAAAAGGAACCTGAGCATGCAGGCAGTAAGGACCACTCGCTCAGCCACCCCAGGCTAATGTTGTTCACAAATTCCAGACCTGATGTGATTTGGAGTCTGCTGTTCATATAATTTTGCTTATGTTAACTTTATAATACAATTATATAGTTCTCATTCTATAATGCTGGTTTGGTTGGTCTCAACAAGTCATTTTCTTGTTTTCATAAAGTCCAAGTTAAAGAACCGCCCCCCACCCCCGCCCCAGGATATTTGGACCAGGTGGGTCCTGGCTATCACAGCCAGCACTGTAAAGCCCAGAGAGAACAAAACCAAGTAAGCAGCACCCATTGCAGAATGTGATTAGAATCAAGTTTGTATCTTCGTGGCTGTTCCACATCTTATATTATCACTGCTACAGACACAAACATACATTTAATTACAAGTCATATGAATAAAGAACTTCTCCTTGTCAATGGATAGAATTTGTATAAGACAGCACATGGCTAGTGCTTAAACCTCAAACATTTCTAGGAAACCTTTCACACTGCTAAAAGACAGCTATATGATGGAAGATGATTTGAAACTACTTTTAGGCTTTCAGAACTACAGAGGAAAGCAAATTTCAACTTTTGAATGAATACTGACATATGCAGCTCATTTTCATCTAGGAAGAATTTTACAGCCTCTCCGTGTGACAATTTTCCCGTTCAACTGTTTAGGAAATAACACAGCTGAGTATACCACAGTGCTAGAAAGTCAGTAGAAAAAAATTACTTATACAAGAAATTCAGACAAGCAACCCAATGAATTATGCAAACCAGCATTGCCAAATTTCCATAAATGTAAAGGTTCAAGTCGAGTCAGTTTCTTACTGTGCATGTGTGAGGGCTCCAGGATGGGAAATGGTTACAGAGCGGTACCTTGTCAGCAGAAGTTATGGATACTGGGACTGTCACAGGCAGTGGGAGCAGTTACCCACTCAATGATGCCCTTGGTACAGCCTAAGATAAGGGAATATGGGTAATTTTGAGCACAGCCATGATGAACCCCTCTGGCATACTATCATGGGATATTTCCTTCAGCTGAGGCAGCCAGAGCTAATGTGGCTGCCCAAATAAATAAGTAGTGAAGAAAGGTGTCAAATCAAACCATCAGAAAACCAGGATCAGTTCTTTCAGGAAATTAAAAACTAAAGCATGCATCGTAAATACCAAGAGTGAAAAACAAGCCTCTAGCTCATCTAGTGGTCCAAAGAATCAAAATGACGTGGGAGAAAGGAAGGGAAAGACTGAAGCTGCATAAAATGTAAATGAAGATTTGCAATAATGTCTTTTTTTAAATTATAGCTATTTATATATCTCTGCAGTTCTCCATTCACAGAGTAGGATGTCACAAACTCTCCTAGGGTAAGACACTTGAAACAGGGTGACCAACTGTCCTGGTTTGCCCAGGACTTACTGTTTCTGGGGATGCAGGATTATCCACACTGAAAGTAGGAAAGTCCTGGGCAAATTGGGATGGTTGGTTACCCTAGTTTATAGAGAGGCCAGAGTGCTTTTCAGTTTCTAATAGAAGATTGGAGCAAGCTCTATTTACCTCCTATAAATTCTTCTGCGAGGGAATATAGAGGATGGGTTTGGCAAGTTTCCCTTCATGACTATGAATACATACTTTCTAGCACAGACGGGAGAATAGCTCATTAAATCTAATGAATATTTTCTAACATTTTTATCTAGAAAGTTGCTATTTGCTATTTTTAATAAAAAGTTTATAAAATTTAGGGATTAATTTTGCAGTTTAATTTTAAACTTTTTAAAGTTGGTGCATTACTGAATATTAGCCACCCAGGGGATAGCTAATACATATTCTCCCATTATGTGTGTGTGTGTGTGTGTGCATTGCTTTACATTTCTTTGTTATGCACAGATAAAATTTCATTGTGGGGCATCTTTCTAGTTCCTGTTTCTAAGTGGAGAAAAAAGAAATGACACAGGTGAGCATACATTTACTTCTTTGCTATTATAATATACAGACCCTGAAACTGTCACCAGTTTTAAAAAAATGACAAATACTGTTCGGTAAAACTGTGGAATGCACAATATGTGATGCTAATTATAAAACAACGAGCATGTTTCTTTCATATCAAAACTGCACTTTTTATATTATTGAAGATTTTGAAGCCCTAGTACTTAACTCACTGGTCAACTAGTGAAAGGAAACTAGATTCTAAGTTAAAGGGCTTTTGAAAGGTCTAAGAGCTCTTATGAAATAAAGGTCTAAGAGCTCTTATGGAATAAAGGAAAGCCTACCGACATTGTGGGGCTCTAGCAGTTAATCCGAGGCACAGTTTTCACTTTAATGAACGAAACAGGAAAGACAATTAGAATTCTTGTCATATTTGGTGGGGGAGTCAAAGAATATGACTGCCATCCCTTCTAGTTCCTCTCTCTTAATAATCTGTGACAGTCATTATGAACCCAAATATGTTTTCTTCCCCACACGCCTCCATCCTGTCCATTCTGACTTTTCAAAGATTATAACATTCACCAATGCTATTGTCTGCAGAAAAGGCACCCAGTGTTTTTGTTCCATTCTTATTAGTCTGGTGTCGTAAATTCATATAGCATTGGTGGGGATGAACTATCACGACTCCCTACAGCCAATTTGGGTGGCTAAAAATCCCTGACACGGGAGTAGTCCCCCTTGGACCGAGAGAAACGAACCCATGTGGCCCCGTTACATGAAGCAAACATCTGATATTGGTTACTCCCTTCTTCAAAAGCAATGTTACGGATTGAAACCATGGATATCCAGGGGCTCTGTAACAAGGAATGTGCCAATGGGGAGAGCTCTTCAAATAGGTGAATCCACAGGATTCTAAATAATTTAAGCAAAATAGCTGTAAGAGGACAGTGGAAAATAACCCTCTGTGCTAGCAATATGATCAAGGCTACTGGGCACTATCATTAACTTCAGAGTTCTTGTGTTTAATAGAATAAATCTGAGTCCATTCAGCAATGGAAAAATAAGGCGTGATAGAAGAGAACTACTATGGTTACTGTAATGTTAGAGGTTTGCAAGACTCTAAGGAGAAGATGAGTTCCCCTCTTGCAGAGAGAGCGGTCAATGTCATTTTACATGCAAAAACAAACAAAACAAAAAACACTGCACACCTCAAAGGGCCACAGGGTTAGCTTTTGGTAACACAAGCCAGCTTGTAACTAAGTAGGATTAAAGGCTTACATTTCAGTTATATATTCAATTGTCTGTCTACCTGCTTTTCTCACATGCATTATGTAGCTCTTATTACTATAGTACCAGGACAATTTGAACTTGGCCTTCTTCAAATGTACTATTTTCAACTTCTCCAAAAAGGAAGAGCACCAACCTCTGGTAGAAGCAAAATCAGATCTGAAAATATAGTGTACTGATGTATATTCCAAGTACAAATTCAGACTGATCATATTAAAAAAATGTGTGAGATTGGGCCTGTGGGTCCTATTCCCATAGGCCCCTTATCCACCTGCATCCCACTTTTCCTCTGTGAATCAAGACTGGACGATGAGAGGAAAGTCCTCCTTCTTCTGAAGTAGAAATATCCAGTAGCCCTTCTTCCCAGTAGCTTATCCTTTTATGCGTGACAGTAAAAATGGCCACGAATTCTTTGACACTCCTTATATTGAGAAGGAGGGTTTACATGCCATCTCCTTGAATGTGGGCAGTCTCTGTGACTCCTCTAAGGGCAGGCAGTGGCAGTGATGCTGTGCCAGCATCCAGGCCCAGGCTTTAAGAGATGAGAACACTTGCTCTTGATGTTGGGGACGCTGTCATAAGAAGCCTGCATTCCCTGGTGGAGAGACCCCACCGAAAGGCCCTGGCACCGCACGCAGACGGAGAGGGGTTGCGCTGAGCCCAACCTTCCAGCCATCCTGCTCAGGCGCTGCAGGGTCTCGGAGCCTCCAGACCAGTCAGCCCCCAGCTGAATACCCCATGTGGAAGTTGTTTGAACTCACTAAGTTTTGGAGTAGTTTATTGCACAGTAATACATAACAATAGCAGGGGTGGCAATGTGGGTCAACTGGCTAACTCCGGCTTCCCTCCTGCTTCTGTAAAGAAAGTCTGATTGGATCACAGCCACTCCCATTTGTTTACAAATTGTCTGTGGCTGCTTTCCTGCTACAAAGAAGTAGTTGTGAAAGAGACCCTATGACCCACAAGGCCCTAAAATAGTTAATATCTAGCCCTTTACTAAAACAGTTTGCCTGGTTAACCCCTATCCTAGAAAAAGCCTTATCTGAAACCCATGATTACCTCTCTAGGAGAATATGTATCAGCCAACCTGTTGTCATTCTCCATCTAAAGTCTTGCTAGACTAGGAGACAAAGATCTCATGCTGACTTTGGCTAAGGCAAATGACCTTTGGAGAGCCAGCTCATTGCTCTTGGTCTCAATTTCCTCATTTGTAAAATGAGGAGATTGGACTGGATCACTTTTCCTCTAGGAGTGCTCCATTAAATACTGGTCTCATGAGATGCTCTGTGGAAAAACAATTCTGTAGTCAAAATTTCGGGGAATCACTGCATGCTTTCTCTCTTAGTGGAGACACAAAATGCGTGTTAGCATATTAAAGGTTCTGCAGTATAGAACCCACCTTCCTTCATTTACAAAAGAATTTTCTCAAACATTTTTGGTTTCAGACCTCTTTTCCCATAACACCTGATGACATCGCCTAGAACCTGTGTTGGAAAGAACACACTGGAGGAAATGCTACACCATGTACTCTTTAAGGGCCCTTTCTGCTCCAATAGTCCCTGAATCTAGGATACATTCTGTCTGGTGACACAGAATTAACTTTTTTCAGTGCTGTTTTTGACTTCCCTTCTCAAAGACTGCTGCCTTTAATTTCTTAGCAGTGTGATACTCTGCCAGTGTAATTTGCTGACTTTTCAGATTGGAGATGCAGGGGCCAATTAAGCAAGCTGCAAATTCTCCTACGGGAACTAAAATGATACAGTGATCACAAATCTTTAGACGACAATTATAATTATGATCTTGAAGTAAAACAGGGACAAAGGCAGAGAAACATTTTTTGATTACTCCTAGTTTTTATAATACAAAGATTTCTTCATATGAGCCCAAATAGTGCAAACAATTCCTTCTTAGCATTACAAATGCTATTCACACAGAATCAAATGAATGGGTTTAATGATGTAAGTAGAGTTTAAAAAATACTAAATACAAAGTAACTTTGCTTTTCCAGGTTGCTTAAAATTTCAGGTTATCTGACTAATTCTGTAAAACAATGAAGTGTTTATCCTGTTGAGATAAGGATAGAGCAAGCCTGTCTTCCCAGCACCTGGGGGATGTTTGAGTTTCTTGACCTGAGAACAAGTCCTCAGTTAGCTCACAATATCATCCGCATTTAAGTATGCACATATGTTTTCTTGGTTCCACCTATTTCAGATGTAACAGGATGTACTATATACACAAATATTTAATTATCAGCCTTCTTACCAGATAAAATACTTCAGTTTTAATATCACACAAGTATTTTTCTAGTAATTATTAGGAATAAGTAACTGTTAAATCCATTCTCATATAGAGATCAAATTAAAAAGAATTTGCATGTTATGCAAATTCATATTAGCATAATATGCAAATCCATGATTCATATTTGCATCTACACATACTATATATTCATTCTCAGGGAACTACCTACTGAGACTTCTTAAAACACTACTATCCAAAACTTATGCATGCATTCATCTAAACCAGTATTTTCAACTGGGAGGGATTTTGTCCTAGGGGACATTTGGTAGCATCTGGAGATATTTTCAGTTAGCACAACTTGGGGGCTTATTATGGGCTAGGGATGCTGCTAAACATCCTGCAATGTCCAGGGCAGCCCCAATGACAATGAATTACCCTGCTCCAAATGTCAGTAGTGCTGAAGTGGAGAAACTCTTCAGCGGAACCACACTTTTAATCTGTAAGGGGTTTCCAAAATAATATCTACAAACATATTTATGATCTACCAAATCATTGGTTGACTTAGCCAATGGTAATCTTATTAGACTATAAGCTCCTTGCAGGCAGGACCTGGTGAGGTACTGGGCCCAAAGGATGCCTAAATAATGTTTGTTGAATGTACTTTAGAATTTGCCAAGAGGGTTGTCTGGAGGCAGGCCACACTGAATAGGAATGAATAAATACTTTGGTTTTGTATAGTTGAACCACAAGGAGACATGGATTCCAAGTCCTCAGATACACCCATGTGTTGCTCGGTGGAAGTACCTGATCATGATGTCCATTTTTTTTCTTAATGATGTTTTGAAACAAAGACACTATCATCTGACTTGATATATCTTATGCTTATATTGTTCTTGTTTATTTTTATCTTATTCTAGTAACATATAAATAACATAAATTTTCTCATTTTAACCATTTTAAGTGTAAAATTCAGTGGCATTAATTACATTCATAATGTTGTGCAACCATTACACTATTTCCAAAACTTTTTTTTATCACTACATATGGAAATTCTCTATCCATTAAGCAAAACTCCCCATTTTCTCCTCCCTCAGCCCCTGGTAATGTCTAATCTACTTCCTGCCTCTATGAATTTGCCTATTCTAGATATTTCATATAAGTGGAATCATATGATATTTGTCCTTTTCTGTCTGGCTTATTTACTTAGCATAATATTTCTTCTGCTTATTTTTATACTATCCACTTCCCTGAGCTCAAAAACTCTCATGATTTCAATAATAACTCTATGCTGATCACTTCCAAAATCTAGATAGAATCAGGGTCTTAAGAGTTTAGAAGAGACCTTAGATACCATATCCTTTAGCCTTCACCAGAGGAGAGTCCTTCTACAACATTCAACACCTGTTCATAGAGCCCCCTCATCCTCCTACCCCTTCCCCACTTGAATGCATTTAGAGATAAGGAGCTCACTACCAGGAATCCATCCTATTCTTTTGGGCATTTGCACTTGATTGGACTTGTGAAATGCTTTCCACCTGGCAGGTGAACTAACCACTCTGTCAAATGAAATTAGATCCAACTGCTCTAAAACCCATCCGGACCTGCTTCTGGAAACTCTCATTGACCCTGGCACCACCCCTAAGACTGCAGAACCTCTCATTTTCACAGTGTAGGCCTTTCCACACTTGTGAAGACAGGGGAAATTATTTTTGAGGTATTATTTTGTGTTTTTCTTCTTGTATTTTTCCTTTTATTTTCTGCCATTTAATCAGCTGGCAGGTTCTGTGTCTCAGAGGAAGTTTGTGGCAGGAATTTTCTAGCTACCCATTTCCCCTCCTGGGTTGTATTTTCCAAAAGCCTAAACTGGCTGAAGAAATTTTGCTAAGTGCCTCTGGAAACAACAAAAGAAGGTGGGGAGGCTTTTAGGTACAACAAAAGCAGAGAGGACGTTCTTTCAACATCAACCAGAAGGGAAGAGAGGGGAAAACAGCTCCCATTCTCCCCGTCTGCAGCTATCCATGAGCAGACTGAGAAGGGGAGGGAGCTCTGTTGGTATTATTCCAGAAAGAGTGACCACGTGTTTCCCAGCTTTGCCAAAGAGCCCTTACTCCAGATTAGGTCTGGATGCAGTGGAGCACCCAACCATTAGGACGATGTGGCCTTGGTAGATTGGGGCCTCAACTGGAGTGCTCCTCCTTCAATCCCCCAGCGTGCTCACCAATCCCACCCTTACCACTCAGGGTGCTGCAATTCCCTGGATTAGGATAAAGGCAGCTGTAAGTATGGCTGGATTTCCTGCTTGCCTGGTGTTGGGAAAATGAGATCTTTTTTGCATAGCAAAGTTGAAGGACAAAGATTCATTAATACTACACAGCTCTGTGTAGAAATAGTATGGCATAGTAGAAAGAGGTTTGTTGGAGTCAGACAGACCTAAGCTTGAATCACAGGGCTCATTAAATTTCTTAACAAGTTTTACTTAACCAGAGACTTGGCTTCTTTATCTAGAAAACAGGGATAATTTTACTGTGGCGGTCACAGAAGTGCATGCTCAGATTTTCTCTCAGGCGAGAACCTCCTGTGAGGAGTGGTCAGCAGCATTCAAGTTGAGGCCACACTCTCCCTGGCTGCTCCCACCCAATGCCTGCGCATGTTGGGGACATGAGCCTGGACATTTCTGCCCAATGGGAGACTCCTCTAACAGGTAATCTTTGCTCTGGGGATCCCCATCAAGGCTGCATCACTGCCTGACACTCCTCTTTCCTGCTACCCTCCCCCGCCCCATTCCTTTCACAGGAGTTGGGTCAGCATCAGCTCTGAAAGCTCTCCCTGCCTACTCCTTTTTGTCTTTCACAGGCATTTTCTCCAATACATCTCTCATACTTCTAATTCCATTTTGATATCTGTTTACCAGGAGACCCAAACTGATATAACTATCCTTACCAAATTGGAAACCATAGCATAGTTCTTGAGCTCATCAATAAATGTTAGTTTCCTTTGCAACAAAGTGAAGCATTATAAGGTCAGGGTCATACATTCTTTTGTATTTGCTCAGTGCTTAATCATATATACCATTCTGTAAGTGGACTTTATTAGTGGGCAATGTGAAGTTAAACATTCTAGCTTAGCATTCCAGGCACCAAACTATCCATATGATATGCAGGGTAGGTGACTAGGGGTGTGTGTGTGTGTGTGTGTGTGTGTGTGTCCGTGGGTGTGGGTGGAGTCGGGAGGGGAGGAAACACTGGCCTTGGAGCCAGACAGATCTAGATCTGAATCCTAATTTGCCGTGTGACCTTAGGGAAATCACTTCTCTGTTTTCAATTGTCTGAACTACCAAATGGGGGATAATATTGCTTACTTTCCTAGGTAGCTGTGAGAATTAGAGGTAATCTATGGGAAGCATCTAGCACAGTGCATGGCACATAGTAAGCATTCAATAAATGGATGCATGGTTACTCTTATTGCCTGTGCATTCTTCCATTCATTCACTCATTTAGTAAATATTTATCATGCACCAACTGTGATGGGGACCAGAGAAGCAGCAATGAACCAGACAGGCACAGTTCCTTACAGAGCCCAACAGCCCAGACATGGCGTAGATTAACGTACATCCAGGAATTAAAACAGAAACACCGAGTGTGTATTATGTGCCCGGTACTGTTCTAAGAGCTTTACTTCATCTCCACTCATGGAGTCCTTACACCAACAACATGGGGTAGGTACTGGCTCGAGATTATATAGCTAGTGAGTGTGGAACCCAGGCAGTCTGGCTGCAGAGACCGTGCTTTCATTGGCTTTGCTGTGCTGCCTCTCTTAACATTTCAATAGGGTTTTATGTGTAAATGATCTATACACAAGCATATCAAAAATCTAGTGAACCAAGTCAGTAAGAAAGACAGTTATTTCCTTTAGAGAAGCACAGGCCCAGAGATGGTAAGCCTGCTGGAGACACTGAGTGGCCACTGGTGACAGCACTGCCCCAAGAACCTTCCTGCCAACCCCACGGCTATTCTCTGGCAATGACATTAGAAGAGATGCTCTAATACCGGTTTTCTATCTTATTGAACCCTGACACCATCATCTGCTATAGCCACAGGGCTCCTCTAGCTTCAATAAATTCTCGACTTTCAACAGCCTGATCTTTTATGCCTGCTGGACATTTCTGGCAGAAAATTTAAAGGAAAGTCAAATTGACATGTTTTATTTTGCTCTTTTCTTAAGAGTGTTCACATGACTGGATTAAGTGGTTCACCGAGTGAAAGGTAATTAAGGTTACAGTCGGGAGAGTGGGGCAAGAGACACTAGGGTCATTTCTTATTACTCTGCAGACACCACCCAGTTCCAGATGTCTGCATGTAACCAAATATGACAGCAGCAGTTTACTCCAAGCAAGGCTTCAGATTTATCCCAACAAAGCATCATGACCATCATTCTAGAATAAAAATGATAGTGCTAATATGAAGAAAAAAAGCAAACACCAAAACCTACCCTCTCTTAATTAGTCAAGAATGATAAAGACAAAAAAAAAAAGATTATACTTACTGGGGGACATTGTGCAAGTTTATCAGCTGCCACTAGTTGAACGTTTAAGTGTTTACTTTGGGACTTTCCTCTAGATTTAATCAACCGCTGTAAAACCTGATAGAAGAAGACATGAATCTGAGGTCAAAGAGTTAAAAAAAAAATCTATTGGGTTTTCTTTCAACAGTCTGTTTAGCTCTGAGTATTAATAGAGAGGAAATACAATGTGAGAGATTATAAGTAAACTCTGTAATGACTTCATCCACTTACATTCGTTTTCAGTTATGGTAGATTTGATATATTCATCCTACTCTAGCTCTATGCGAGCTCTATGGTTGGATCCTGAGTTCCCAACCCTAGACTTTACTCAGAGATATCACAGAGAGCTCTGCAGAAGAGGAAGACCTGGTTTGCACGAGGTCGTTTATGTCTAAATTCAGTGGAGTGATATTTTGGTTTGCTATCTCAATGTCAGATAAACAGCAGAGTCATTTATACATGCAGTCCTTTTTGTCTCTGATAAGTACTGAGGTACTCTAGTTTAATTTTACATTAATCAGAGTACTTCATGATTGGAAATCTAGGCAAAACACTTGCACTGGCACATTACTACTAAAAGCCAGTGATACATCTATGTCTTTGGGACACTGCTGTAACTCTCAAATATTCCCCTCTGTCTTGTTCTGTTTTAGCTGTAAAGGCGCCCTCTTCAAAAAAACAGTGCTAGTCTAGGCTTTATGATACATTAGCACACAGGCCCATGAGGGACCCCGTTCCTGCACTTGGAGACCCCATGATGACTGGGATAGGGTTCAGGGAGAGATTGAAATCCACTCCACTGAGCTGAGAGCTGCTTGGATCCCTCATCAGCTCCAGGTGGAAGACACCTCTGGGTGGTCAGGGCAACTTCAATATACTCTAATGATTCCAAAAGGCCCTGGTTTGGTCAGGATTCCCAAGATCATCCTGTGGAAAACAAGTGCCTAGAGATGGCAGGCTGAGGACTTCAGAAGGTTGGGAAAGCGCACAGCTTCTTTAGACAGCCTCCACCCATGAGAGGACACCAGTGTTCTGGTTGGGAGTTGAATTGGCATTGAGTCACTCAAATGCATTCTAGAAGGCAATGGAAAGAAACTGCTTATTAGGGTAGCACCTATCAAAGCTATCTTTCATATTAACTTTTACATTATCATCACTTTTTTTTTTTTTTTTTTTTAAAGAAGGAAGAACACTGAAATCAAAAGAGACAAATTTGGGGTTGTCTCATTTTTATTGGCATGAAGTTATATGGCAAATTTCCCATTTTGTTTAATCATGTCATTCCTCAAAGAACCCAATCTAAATAGAAATGTTAGCATCTGTAACATTTCCATAAGAGAAGTTGAGTAATAGAGATAACTTGCTTGAACTATATACTCTCTATCAAGTGGGGAGAGAATTTAGATGATACGAGGATCAATTCTACCCAAGAAATTTACCAGCTAGAATGTCAGCCTACGAAAGGCTAAGGTCTACTTTCCTTCACTTTTCTGGAATTTTCTGTTTCTATCATACACTCGCATAACTGCCTGGCTTGTTCCCCACAATAGTCAGTGAGCTTCTTGAAGGAGTGAACTATTCTTTACTTGCCATCTCAAAATTCCTAGAACCTGTCCAGACTGTGGGAAATAAAAAATGTGCTCATTAATTGAGTCTCTCAACAAGACATTCTCCTTGACCACTAATGAAAATGCACAGAGCAAAGAATATTTCAAAAGAAATTAGCTTCTAATCCTCCTTAAGAAAGAAATGAGCTAATTACCTTTGGAGATGAGACTTTTACATGGACAATAATTGGTGCTAAGGAAGTCTTTATAAGTTGTGCTGGGTGATTGATGGTGTCTGCATCAAGGACAACCAGTTGCAAAGATCTTGCCAACTCAAAGATTCTTTCAATTTCACTCTGTACTTCCGCTAAAAGGAGAAATAACAGGTCACAGTCATTCTTTTTTTTATGTATATAATTTTTTAAGACTTTTAAAAAGATACTTAGATTACATAAATGTTACACAAAAAAAATATAGGGATTACAGTCATTTTTATTAATTAGTTCTTATATTAAAAAATAGCATTTCTTTCAGATACACTATCTACACTGCAAATATAATACATGTAGAATTTTCATAGTCCTGTCTAATTTAAGATCTTTTCTAAAGCTAGAGAGAGAGGGGTTGGGTTCTATATAAAACCAAACAGCTGGTGGAAGAAATTGAGCTGTCTCTCTTGATTTGCTTCTTACGTTCACCCAAATATTTAGCTATTTATATATCTATGATGATTCTTTTGTGTTGTTGCTGTTTGTTGCTTTGTTCTAAAGAACTTTCATTTTAGCTATAGAAGTTCAAAGCACATTTGGGAAAAAAATGAAATACATATGCAAGAGCAACATCACCTGGAAAGCAAATTACACTGAAATATTTTTATCGATCAGCAAGTTATGTATTAATATTTTGTGGGTATGTTTTATAAAGAACACTTCTCACATGTTTTACCTAATATGAACATTTTTGTACCACTGTTTAATTGTTCTGGGTCTACTCTAACAATTAGCATATTATTAAGCCTGGTTGTATTTAAATATTAGGACCAATGGACTTGTTCCAAGGCATAATTGTTCTCAGCATTAAAAAATAAAACAACAGTAAAAAACAACTAAAATCCACTATATTAAAATGCTGCAAAGTATTTAGATGCAAATTTATTTGGCTGGCTGTAATAACTAAGTGACTCAAATCTACGCGTGAATCTGGTGAAATGAAAACTCTAGTAATTTGTAAACGCCTGAAGCCGTTCAGCTTTTTTTAAACAAAACAGCTTTCTGAAGTATAAAAAAAGTGTTTTTTAAAAAATATTTTACAAATCATCAAATTTATTGGGCTACATCCAAAATCTGTACTGGACTATTTAATTTTCAGAGATATGGTCCTGTTTTATTTTTTATTTATTTTTATTTTTTGGCCAGAAATGTGACCTAACAATGTTGTAATCTGGTCCAAAGTATGCAGAGTAGACAAAGCTACCGAATTTAAATTATTTCAGAGATGACCTAGGAAAAGGGTGCTATTACTAATTGAAAAGGGTTTGTTTCAGAGTGCAAGGATTTGCTTTGCTTATCTGGTATTAAATCCAAATGCACATCGCCCACGAAAAATTACTCCCTTCTTTAACCAAAAGAGATTGACAGGGTATTCAAGATCATAAATGCTCAAGACAATTATGTAATTCTATTTTCTTGGGCTTTGCATTATAGCATCAAATTCTTATTTCACATGGAAACACTGATGTTTAATGCATGATCTATGCAAGAAGTATGAATTTAAAGAGTCAACATATCATTATTCATAAAATCCAGTAACAATGGCTTATTGGTAACCGGCTTTCAAGATACCAATTTCAAGCATTTGGACAATTAGGCTTTATCTGAAATCAAATTCTACATTTGTTAGTAATAATAAACTATTTGTCCCTTTTCCCTTCACATGCAAGAAACACTAATCGAAGAGAGTTTTTTTGTTTTGTTTTATTTTTTAAGAGAAGTTCTGAAAATAAATTTTTTATTGTGGTAAGTTGCAGCCTCAGGATGTTGGAGTATGTTCTCCATTTGCAATTTTTCATGAAACAGTCACTGGTTTAAAGGATCAGGACCATACTAGAACAAGTCTATATTGTTTTAAGCTTCAAACTTAAGTGAAATATTTTCTGAGGCAGTAATGCAAAGTGGACTGCCCTGCTACAAAGAAAGCATTTCCTGTGTGGATTAGAACTCTGGAGGTACTGTGAGTCTCTATGTAAATAACTCAGAAATACCTGAGCCTTATTTCCTCTGCATCAGCAACAAGGTTGGGGTGGTTTTTGATGGGAGCAGAGGGCAGGCACACCTACTTGACACAAGCAAAACCCAAGCAGGGAGGGACTTGGGCAGAGTGAGTCAGGCAGCTGTGGAGGGCCACACTGAATACTGGGCTGGAACCAATATCTGGATATTATGCATATAAATTCTATTTGCCAGGATGTGAAAGGCATATTTATCTACATTGCTCATCTTCTTAAAGAAAAATTTCAACCAAACCAAACAATCTTAGCCATCCAGGATGATTCTCGGAAGGATTCCAAAGAAGCTTTCCTCATAACCCTAATGCAAACAATGGAGTTCTGAGCAGTCATGGACCACGATGCTACAAGGCCCTCAACGAACACTCCTATATACTGACCATGAGTAATGTGAGCCCACCCCTCCCCAGCATCTCTCTGCCACCAGCAATCTTTTTATATCCAAATCTCTTCATATTTCTCCCATGCTTAAAATACTTCAACGGCTCCCTAGGGTCCAAAGCAATGTTCCCCAAATGAGCCCACTAATCCCATAAGATATCTTATGGGAAAAGGCGGGGGCGGGGGGGTTATGCAAGGGAAATATCACTTACTATAGCAGCTCCTCTTAGAATTTCAAATGTGCATTTATTCTTAGTCTTTTAAAGGCTCTAAAAGTCTTGAAGTGAAGGATGCTGTCAACTGTTTAGCCCATCATTTCCAAATTTATTGGGCCATGGAAAACGTTCTGAATCTTGTAGAATTAACATTTCATGGAATCTATTTTGGAAGTCTCCTTAGCAAGGCCTAGGAGAGTCTTAACAAACTGGTCTCAATCAAATTTTTTCAATCTCCTCTCCTATCACTCACTCTTCACCCCCACTCCCATTTTCTAAGCATGCTATGCACAGAACTACTCATTTGTCAACCACATAATATTTTTTATATGTCAATGCCTTTATACATTCTTGTCTGCCTTGAAGAACCAGCTCAAACATAATTTCTGTGAAGTCTTCTCAGATACCACTCACCTACTCATAGCTCTTCACTCATAATTCTACTATCACACAATATTTTAACTATCTGTCCCTCTGCTATGTTTGCTTATGGGTAAGGTACTGTGTCTTAGTAGTATCTATATTTTCCAAGTCTAGCAAAATACATGGCACACAGCAAGTGTTCAATAAACATTTGATGCAGGAATCTACAAATATGCATTAAGCAGCAAACAAAAGCACATAAGAAGCTCCCACAGTAGTTATTAAAATAGGTTACCATTAAATTAACTCCAATGGCTGTGAGTTTATGACTTAACAGAGTAAAGGTAAAAACAGTGAATTGAGATTTCTTTACATCTACACTAAACCCCCCCCCACTCCCACCACCGTCTCTGATGACAGGTGACTAGA
The DNA here is from genome assembly GCA_029593785.1 of Cabassous unicinctus. NCBI lineage: Eukaryota > Metazoa > Chordata > Mammalia > Cingulata > Chlamyphoridae > Cabassous > Cabassous unicinctus. The sequence goes on from JAQZBX010002122.1 coordinate 20,613, forward strand.
TTATAAGGAATGACTTCAGAGAATACTCAGGAACCCCTCAGCTTGTGCAGATGGCTGAAGGAGTCAGGCACCTGCCTTATGCTATTAAGCCTCCATTACTTATCAGAGGAAGGAGTGGTTTGGCATCAAAGGCACTGTGAGGAATGAGTTGAAGAGAGGAAGACAGAAGACAGGAGAACAGAGAACGGGTGCTTGTTTGAGACATCTTCAACCTAACCTGACGTTCTTGTCATGCATGCTATTTGACTTTAGTCGGTTACCTAAACTGATTCACTATCAGTCAAGGTCAAAATACTGTGCCTTTAAGACGGTGTCACTCTGCAGGTAGAATATGCTAGATGCAGGACTCAAAAAGGGAACACCCATCTCTGAGATCTTCCCCTTACAAGCACTGACAACTATTCCATTTGGTATGGTTAGTATTCTTTCACAAAGCAACCACTGAACAAATATTTATTGAGCAATTACTATGTGCGAACCCTGTGTTGGGAATATAGAGAGGATACTTTATATCCTCTTTCCAACCTGCACAATCCTTGGCTCAGGGTCAAGGCACAGCATTCAATGGATTCTTGACAGATGTTTGAGCATGGAATCTATCTTGGGAACCCTATTTTCTTTTAGTTTTCTATCATCTAGAGAGTTCATTTCAGACATCTAAAAATATAGTGGCAGTAGATGAACCCTAGAGGACAGATAAAACAAGGCACCCCCAGAATATGAACGCTAATGAGAATTCTAGAAAGTTCTGAGAGGACTGCACCACTCTTGGCAAATATGGAGACCACAGACTTTCAACATGAACTTCATGATTTACCAGCAGCATGGACTTGCTTCTGTGGATGGTGATTCCATCCTCCATAGCACTGCTCTCTACACGTCTTCAATGGAGCTAATCACATATAGCTTTTTCTTCTTTTCCATCATGGTGAATTTTATAATGCTTTCTGACTGGTGTCCCAAGAAGATATGTTTATATTCCCTGCATGTTATTAATGGTGATTGCTATTTTCTCTTTAAAGATGTGACTATTCTGGGTACTACTACCTGGCAGCAGAAGCAACGTTGAGAACACCATTATCTAGTTCTTCTTCTAAAGATCTCAGAGGGTTGAACATCTCCTTTTCTTTCACGTCAGCTGTGACTCACGTCTGACAGATATCAGTAGCCTCACTGAGAAGCATGGGCAAAGCAGGGATGAGTGGTTTCACATGGATAGGCAGTAACAGACTAGGAGAGCCCACTGAGGATTCTTCCCTCCAGACTACTAATTAGCTAATTGGCTAGCACCGAGAGACAGCAGGTTCTGGCTGCTGCAGGTTTCTGCTCCCTTCTTTTCCATGGCTAGCATCCCTTCAGCTATTCAGGGCTTCCCCATTCAGAATGGGGAACAAATTGGAAAAGACATTCATAAAAGCAATGTGTCATGCCAATCTGAAAGCAGACCTTAGAGAAGTACCACATTTGAACATCTTACCTAAGCTGGACCTGGTGTTCGAACGTTCAATTATTGCTCTCTTGCTGGGATTATTTAGGACAGACCTCTTAGCAAGAGAAATGTCAGCTGTCACTCTCGTTATTGATATCCTATGAATAGGAACACAGAAGAGAACAAGCCAGTAAAAAATTGTATGGGGCTCTCCAAGTGATTTATAACCACAGTATTTAATAACCACTAAACAAACTACAGTGGTACTACACTATAATAAACATCGGCCACAAGTATTTTAAACAGGCTTTGACTAATATGAAAATACAAGCAGAGCAGAATGGAGGAAGGTTTTGGCTATTTAACAAAACCTACTCCAGTAAATATGCAACCCTTCCTCCTATTGCCTGCCTTGTCAAATTCCCTCTATAATACACACAATACCAGGAGGGAATCAAAACATATGACAACCACGCTGTTTCTATGAAATAGCAACACAATTTCCCCATGATTCACAATTGATTTGCTCTTGAACAAGACTTTCAGAAACTGCAAATGCTCTGCCCTGGTATATCAACGCTAATGGTCAAAGAGGGAAACCCTCTTCATTTTGATCATCAAAGACAATCAACGAGTTGGTGGCCAAGTTGCATGCTTTGTGCTCAAGAGCTAATTAATTCATGAAACATGACAACATTTCTCCACAGGCCCAAAGGAATGTTTCATTTGCAAGAATGTTAAAAACATGGCTCCTTTTCTGCAGGCACAAGATTTTTCAGCATATTTGCATATAACTTTGAATGCATAACTCTCATGACTATGTTAGGCTGTCATAAGATACATTGTTGGGGGCAATGAGTATTGTGCCAAGATTTTGATAAATTAGAAACTATCCTGCAGTCATGCAAGAGAAGAATAAAGACATTGCAAATGGATGGAAACAGGGGTCCATTTGCATAGGACTTTTCAAATGAGAACCCTGGAATTTACATTAAAACTTTAACTCTTTATTTTAAACTGGGATTGCTTAACTTCAAATTATCTACCTGTAGATTTCAAAATTTGCCTCACTAAGCCAGTTACTGCTACCCTGGACTTTTCTCCATTATCTTCACAGCTTGGCAGAATTCCCAGAAAGGAGACAAGGAGAGCAACGCCCCTTCCTTTTTATACTCAAGGTACCCATTCTCCATTTTCAAACTCCATTGGGGGTTGGAGCAGGGAAGACAGTAGAGTTACTAACAATTACTAGACCACATGTCATCTCACACCTGTTTTGGGACAACACTATCAGCACAAGGAGACTCTTTACCTTACTTTAGTGACCTGAGGCCTTGGGAAGAATTTTAAATAGGCCTTTCACAAATGATTAGGAATCACTTCTTTCCAGCAACAGGATGTGCAAACATTCTTGTGTTATTTTAAAGCAAAGCAAATGCTTGTGTTATTGTAGGCTGTCAGGAAGTTTAAAATTTTTAAACATTTTAGAATTTTGAAGCTCTAACCAATTATTTGACAAATATGCAAATTGTCTTCTGTAGAAACCAAGAGCTTTGTGGAAAGCCCTCAGGGCCACTGAAAGCACTAAAGGGAGACCTAGTTGGTGAGGCTCCAGCTTTCCCACGAGGCCAGGGGTGGAAAATTGGCTTCAGTTTTCTTCTCCAGCAGCCCCCAACCCCCCCACTGCCCCCATTTCCCAGTTAGCTGCTACAGTTTGTATGGAATTTCATAGGCAATTCCTGTGGTCACAGCTCTTCTGCTTTACAGAAAGCGGTTTGTTTATTTTTGTGTTTGGGTTTTTTTGTTTGTTTGCTGATTAAGAATGGAGTTGCTGGATAAAAACATTTAGTCAAGACCCAGAACAATTCAAATACATGACTGGAGATAAGAGGGTTAATTTAGGAACAGAATTTAGCTTTCTACCTTAATGATTTTTGGAGGGCCCGAGGATTCTATTTCTGCTTAAATGAAACCAATTTTTCTAGTTCTATATAAGAACACTTGGTTCTTAAAATTAGGAGTGAGTGCCAAAAAAATGCATATTCATTCTTTTCTGGGTTATAAAAGCACTTTTTACAAAGCCATTTTAAAAGCACACCCAAAGTTTTACAAAACAAAGCAAAAATGCAGGAAAAGGCTGCTTCCTATATTCTCCAAACAGAAAAAAGATGTGGACAGTAAAGGATTCTTTTTCTTGTTTAATTTGTTAATAAAAATACAAGTTAATTTGCGATACAAGCTATTTGTTCATAAAAATATACATGCATGAAATAGAGCTCAGAAGACACAGCCCTATGCACCCTTCAATAAGACAAAGCAGGAGTTTCTCTCTTCTATGTAAAGATGTGGACTATTATCAAAATCAGACACGGAACCCAAACTTCTTTTGTTGGTAAAAGGCTCCCCAGCAATGTAATTACATTCACCATTGAATGCTGTCTAGCTTAGATACGTTTTATTTTTACTTAAAGTGATAGCCTTTCTACTTCCTTCCTTGCAGCATTCATACCCCCTCATACTTCCAAACATCCCTGATGGAAACACATCTCTAAAAAGTTCCACTGGACACCTTCCGTGACACAGCATTAGTAAAAGGCTAATTGGAGTTCATTCCCCGGGTGGATTGGCTCTACTAGCAAAAAATCATTCTCTAAATCCAATAAATCTGAACCCCAACTGTTGCTTATTTGTACTGTCGAACTCATCATAATCACTGCAGACCCAACATCAGCTTTGAGTATTAGTTTTCTGTGATTTTCTACAGAGAGACAAAACTTTCGGTTATGACACATGCATTAAGAAATAACTAGTATTTCTCTGTTGGTAACATAATGGCTTTAAGACCCTTCTCTTCTCTATGCTTGCTACATCTAATCTGCAACACTATTATAATAGTTTTTTAAAACTCATAGTATTCATAGAGAAAAGTGTTCCTAAGAACAGAACAATGTCAAGAGAACAGATGGAAGGCATAGGGAGCCCAGAGTATTCTCCCTGGAATGTTTGTCTCATTGGTGACATGACCTTGGACAAGTCACACCATCTCTTTGAGCTTCAGTTTCCTAATCAATAAAATGGTGATAATAGCTTTGCCATGACTATCTCACGTGACTGTCATTAGGAGCAAACGAGGTGATATATCAAAGTACTTTCTTAAATAATTATTCATAGTGCCCCATGTTGATAGGCACATACGTAATGCTTATAAGACAAATGGTTACTGGAGATTTAGGGACTTGGAGGAGACAGTTTCCCTATAGCCTGCCCTCAACAGTTAGCAATCTGCTATGAACTCTCCCATTCCTATAGCCCATGAAATTTATATATACTGCAAGTGTGGGTGAATGAGGTTAGACATGTTGTAACCAAAACCCACTAATTTAAATATTCAAGTTTGGCATTAAAGTGTTCAATTATCTCTAGTGTTTGAGTGTCCAACGATGAGTCTGCATTTGAAAGACGAATAGTAGGAGGAGATAATAGGGAATGATATTGATTATGAAACAGAAGACACTGGGCTTTTTCTACTTGTTGACTGCAATTACAGATTCCTTTTATTAATAAATATAACCTCCTTGAGTCTCCTGTAAGTTGAATTCTCAGGCTTTTTTTCTTTTTAATATTCCTTGGCTCACAGCTTCCTTTAGCTTAAGATCCTATCTGTATATAGCTTATATGGTTTTCATTTAGGACTTTTGGCCATGATCATATCAGTTACAAAGAGTGTCATAATTGCTATAGAGGTGATCTAGCCTAGTTGTCAAAAAACCTAAAGTAACAACAATATTGGGATTTAACATGATTAGCATTGGTGAATAAATTGCAATTGGTTTGATTACCTGTTCAGTCTATGAATGGTAGCTGCACCCAGCTGAACAAACTCCATTGGAAAGGCTAATTCCCAAAGAATGTTTATGGTGTGAAATGAAGAGGGAAATTCTGTTCTCATTGTGCATCTGCTGGGTCCTCATGAGGCTGGAGCCACTGAAGCAGCATATTGGGCTCCCTTAGTTTATTGCTCTGTGCACAGGAACTGTCACTACCTATGGATACCCAGGTGTACAGGGGCCCCAGGAACTGTTTAGTATTGTGCTTTTCATTTTCCTTACATTTATCACAATTAGGCTCTACAACAACAGCTACTGTAATAAAACTGTGCAATAAGTAACACTGAACCGACTCAAATCATTTCTAAGATATCAAAAAATAGCAAGCATAGATTTGATAATAGTCAAGCTGTTGGACTTAATCCAATTTGTTAAATTATTTTCTAATCAAGATCTGAGAAGCAGTATTGAAGAAGAAAACCTTTTAGCCAATGGATCTCTTCACTGTTTCTGAAAAATAGAACTTTCTCCTGCCTATTTTATCTAATCCACTGCATTCATAGCCAATAAAACACTGAGTAGGTTTCCATTAGAACATATTGTTTACGCTGTAGCACTGTGCTAAAGCCTTCCTTGCAACTGTTCTCTTGGCTGATTGCAATTAAAGACTATTTGTTGTTTTCTCTCTTTTTATTAATTGGTAAAACATAGTGAAGCAGATTGTCATAGTAGCTCAAAATGTAAGGATATTCCCCACAGAAAAGACATGTCAGAGTTGATGTGAAGCTACAAGCAAATTTCCTTTTTCTTATCAAGGTCTCCACATACACTCAAGCAATGAATTCATTATTGTTTTTCCTGCTACACTGGCCTCATTATTAGAGAGCAAGCCCATTCTTGCACCCTCAACTCTGCTGGACAGCAGCTCTCTTCAGGGCTAAGTCTCTTTCTCCAGCTATTACTTTCACTGCTGCTGGTTTCTTCTTCTCGCCTCCAGATCCTCTGTTGTGTCATCAGACCCTGTGACACACTGGCATTGGAACTCTAGTTCTATTTGTGTTAAAACCACATTCAATGGTCTATGTTAGTGCTCGAGGCAGACAATGCTACCTAATGGGAGATAAATCGCTGCTATAAAATTAAATACAAGTTCTCTTTCTGGGCCTCAGAATTAAGGGAGAACATCGGATTCTTCATTCTTGAAGGCAGTAATTAAGTCACTCACTTTCTCACTGCTAAATTATCATAATTCCTTTCTTCTTTTCATAGTTCCTACCTTTTAAACCTTTAATAATATTGTTTATAAGCATGTTACATGGGGTCCAAAAAATCTAGCACAAACGGAGGCTGTGATATGGGATGGATCGTGTTCCAATCAAGGGCCATTATGGGTCCACGGAATAAGACACTGCTCAGAAATGCCTTAGGGAAGGTCACCACAGGTTAAAGGGCCAATGCCAAACTTAAGTGGGTCCTGAAGCGCTGGAAACCATGTGGCTCCAAGCACAGCTGAAGAACTGTGAGTGTGCAGATAAGAACACAGAAGACCTAGCAGCGCAGGTGCATGGCCTTCAATCCCTGGAGGGCTGCATGTGGGTGAGGGCCATTTCCACCATATCAGAGGGCAGGACCAAGACCAAAACTGGTAAGTGAAGGAGTCAGATTACAGTGGTTCCCTTGTAATGGTTTTTTAGGAAGTGAATTCCCAGCAGCCATTAGTTTAAAAACAGAAATAGGCTGTGGTATTGAAGAAAGGAGAGTAGCATTAATAATTTTCCTTCTGGCTTTAATATTCTAGTATTAGGTGCTTTTCACTTGTTTTCTTTGAAACTACATTCTTTGCCTATCTTATTTAAAAAAAGAATGGGATAAATACATGCCTTTCTCATTTCCACTCGATGAATGTGGCAGAGACTGCTATTTGCTCAAGAAAATCCATTTCTTCTTCCTCCTGTGCATACAGCAAGGCTGTTTCCTGGCCTCCTTTGCAATTAGACGTGGCCACATGCCCAAGTTGTGGTCAATGAAATGTAGAGCTGATGTGCGCCACCTCCAGGACCTACCAGTTGACTGGAGAGCTGAGCCTCAGAGCTGAGGGGTCCAAATGACAGGTGGAACCAACCTCCTGCCCTCTCCTGCCTTCCTCTCACTCCACCCACCCCCTCAGCCCAGGAACACCTGTGTGGGGCTGTTAAATGAGCAACAATGAATGGCCACTGTGTTTGAGCAATTATAAACTTTACTTATTAAGGTTACTTATTAAGGCAGCCCAGTCTATACTAATGTAGTTGGCAGTTCACATAACGGCACCGAAGCATTCTGATTTCTTGAACTAAAATCTTAATTATTGGAACTAAAATCTCAGGTTATTTTCTTTGTATATAGTCCCCAAAATGAATGCATACTTTTAACAGTTATCCAGAAAGTTTTTCTTTTGCAAATATATACAATTTGAACTTAAAGCATTATCATGCCTTTTTTCTCAAAATAACATTATTAAAACCTATTTGAAGATGTTTAAAACTTAAAAAAATATTTAGCCCATTTAAAGGTAGTAAATTGGGTGCATTTATCTATACTTCTCAGTACATACTATTTGTTTTCTTCATTTTTGATCAGTCTTCAGGTATTTGATGTAGTTATTTTTATATGGCTTAGTACTTAGTATTGAGTGAATCCCAACTTTTTATCAGTTCTCTGCAAAACAGAAAACCTCTCTAGACACTTTTCATGAAATTTAAATGATAAAAGTATTTGATGGCTAAAAATTGATGACAGGGCATAGTGAGCTACATACAAAATTGGCCACTAAAAGAACATTATTTCTAATAAAACCAATCCATAACTAAACATCCTTAATAAGTACTATCCCTACAAAATAGTCACTTTAGAAGCCTCTGATAAACACATTTCTTGGACTGTTCCTTTGGAGGAAACTCATAATTTCATATTTATACCTTCACATGATATACACACAGATACCCACAATTCCCAAATGATATCCCCCAGCTTGACCAACCACCATATCAGAAATATTCTATATTTTCATTAATATTTTAATAAAACCCAGTTTGGTATGAATTCATTAATAAGTGAGAAAATACACTAAGGATAAATACATACATTTAAATAAGACAAATGGACTCCTTTCCTTCTCAATGTCCTTTTTCCCTTAGGGATTCAATGCTATATTTCATATTTTCAGAGCTATTTCATTTTATTCTTCCCTGAATACTAAGTTAACCTTTCATCAGAGGACTTCCGCAATTGCTAGAAACATATACAAATTTATCATACATATTCAATTAAAGGAAAATAAAAATACAAAAACATCTATAGGTCTCACCTCCCATCAAACCTGTGCTTCAGGAAATCAAAGAGGGCTTTCTGCATCATGTCTGTTACCTTTGCAGAGGTGAGAAAAAAAGAATGAGGCAAACTCAGGCAGAGAGAGAAAGAAGTCAAAAGTGAGAGAAGTGAAGGGCACTATGTCTGAGCAGAGACGTTTGCACAGCAACTCCTCTCCGGGAGGCAGATTACCATGGAAGGTATTTTTCATGCGCAAGTGCTTGCAGTTATGGATTTTTTCCCTTGGTTTTCCTCCAGGGTGCTGAGGAATGAATCAGCCGTGTTCCCTAGACTCGAGGTAAGCCCTCTTCCCTCCAGGAGACAATAGCCTGGCTTTGTGTCCAGGTGCTGGTGGTCCTTGGCACACCTGAGCTGTGCTAGCCTTCTGGGAGGAGCAGGTGGAGGCCCTGAGTCAGCTCTGGGCTCAGCCCTCCAGCTGGGCTGTGTATGAGGGTGGAAATTGTCCATGCCCGGGGCTGGTTTTTTTGGTAGCCCCCTTTCCTGCTCATCTCTCTGACAGTCCCTATTCAGAGAGGACAGAGATGGGAGTCTTATATCTGTCTCACAGGGATCTGCTAACTCATTCAACACCTGGGTATTGAGTACCTACTGTGTGCCAGGCATTGTCCTACCTCAGTGCACACAGTGCACTGGAGGTTGCCCACCTTCAGCTTTCAATGTTGCATCCCACCTATTTTCATTTATCCTAGTACAAAGTCAAAACGGAATAGTACGTCTAAGTCCTTACTACAGTTCTTTTACATGGTATTGTTTAATTAATCTCCAAAGAAGTTCACTAATGCTTTTAGTGTTTGTTTTTTTCTGCGTATCCCTGAAAATGAATAAGCAGAGAAATATTTGGTGCAATGTGGTGGTGCTTTGAGAGGGTGTAGGTTTGCTGGCACATTGCTGACATGTTTCCTTGTGCTATTTATTCTACATGATTTCTAATAACAGGAACAAATGAGAAAGTCCTTTTCTTTGAATTGATATAGAAAAAGTCTTTGACCAGAACTTTTCATTATAAATGTTTTGAGGGAAATGTCTCTACATCATGTATTACCTAAAACAGGAGAAGCGTGTAGGAACTGGAAGACAGTGTGAAGGACACAGAAGCCCCACACTGCACCAGCTGCCTTCACAGAATGAGAGTTGGCTTCCGGCAGTTCCTATATGGAAACCGACCCTGGAGGAGCAAGCTCCACAGGACTGTCTCCTGGGTTCCTACTCAAGAACTGAAGAGTAACAGACTGATATTTGTACCTCATAACCCTTCAGTGACGGCCCCACTAACACCACTGGACGCATTGAAGGTACAACATCGTAAGGAGGAATGTGCTCCGTCTGAAAAAGATGATTCAACATGCGTGACCAGGTGAGGCTAGGCACACCTCCTCCACAGCCCCAACATTCAGCATTCTCAGGTCAAACAAGCAGTGATTACACGTCCCCACCGAAGAGGCTCATCCCTTACTCTATAGGCATTTGGGCCACTGAAATGGAGCATTGCAGGCAGGTATGTACAGGAACCTTAACAGTAGATTTAAAAAGGAAGCACAACTTACCACTTTTTGCTTCTGTTTTGCTAAAAGACAACAATGAGAGCCATATCAAAATATGTAATCTCCGTAAATAATAGTACATGATTTTAAAAGTTGGAAGAATGTACCAATTTGTCTCTGAAGTTCTCCTAGTCATGTCACTGACACCCATTCTGTTGAGCACTATGCTGTTATTTAATTCTGAACACGTCAATTTTGAAGACGTGGAAAAAACAGACAACTTCCTTCCTGTATGCATGACCTTAGAGTCTGAGTTAATGTTGGGTGATGATGGTGGTCAAGGGTTTATAACACCCTGGATCTGAGCAATGCACAGCACACTATACGGCGAGAACAACTTGGACAAATGTGATTTGGTAAAAAGAAACTTAGAATAATAATTTTAGCAAAAGTTATCACCCCAATTGGTGGTCATTTGTGGATTTTCAATTTTGGTGAACCATGAGATAATTTTGCAGTCCTTTATATGTCTTTAAGTATTTTTTATCCATTTCCCAGAATATTCACACATTTTTCCTACTCTGTGGTTTTTTAATTTCATATAAATTTATAGGTGCTTTCCTGCTTGTAACAGTGGAAAGATGGAATGACCTAAGTGTTCAACTAATGAGGATCAGGTAAAATATACTTCATATCTGATTAAAGTGGTTTTGTGATTTTAAAAAAATCACCTGATTAAAGCAGGTCCAGTCCATTTGGGGCATCCCTGAGACCTTGTTTGGTTCAGAGCCCCAAAGATCAGGAAGGATGCACATAAACAAGAAACCAAATACTTGGAACTAATCTCATTTTCTGGAGATACGGAAGGCCAGAATGGATCTTCAGACTTGTCAATTCTGAATTGGTAATACCAAATGCCCAACTCCAGCATTAGTTCTGGGCTAGGACAAAATCAGCCTATAGGAGTCAGGGAATGAGGTGGAAGAAAAAGTCCTGTGTGAACACCTCCATAATTCATAAACGCATAACTTCCCTATTGTTCCAGCACTGTCCCTTCAATTCCAGGGCTCAGTTGTCCACTGTCCAAACAGAAATGAGGTCACTTGGGTCCTACTCGATTCTCCAACTCAGCCCTCCAAATTGCCACAGCCCTAATTGTACCAACACATGCCAAATTTTCACTTGGAAACTGGAATAGAGTGTTTTCTTGAGGGTCTACAACTTTTCTTTTCTTTCTTCCTGATTTTTAATTGGCCCTTACAATCTTCAAAGTCTGTTAGGTTCTTGAGTGGAATACTAAACTTGTTTCAGATTGATTTACATATTGGATAGTTGACTCTGGGGTGGGGGATAAGATTTTCAAAATTATATTATGATGATCTGAAATTTTAGTGCTATTAGTATCATTAAATCAATATACAAAGCAAATGAGCAATGAAATATTGACTATAAGAATCTTTAAATTAGTAAAAATACTGTCATTTGTGTTAAAATATTAAGAAAAGAATGCATCTATTAAAAAGAGCTTAACTAAAGCCCTCACCTGTTGATGTGGGTGTTGCTCGAAATGTCCCTGATACCATTTCTCCAAGACTTGAAGAGGAATTTCCACTTGATTTCCTAGGATGTAATAGAAAAGGAACTTGATTGAGGCTTACTCCCCAAATTCTCTGGAAATAGAACTTGCACGTGCAAAGCTTTCTTTGGCTGTAATCCTACTAAATAATTGAAAACACATCAAGTCCTGCTATAGAGAACTGTGAGAACATGTCCAAATGCTTTCTCTGACCACATGTTTCAGAAAAAGTGAGGAACTAACTGGGACCTGGAAATACTTTGTAAAAGTACCTCTCCTAGTATTCAATATAGAAATTAGGGAAAAGACTCACTGGCAGGAATGTACTATGAGCTGTATGCTTAATTAACTACATTAGCATGCCAGTCAGATGTCAAACAGAGCTCAAAACAAGCAGAAAGGCCTGGAGGAACCATATCTTCTTAAAAGTGATTATATGGGGGTCAGAAAATGAACAGACATTAAGGAACTGGTCATAAGTAATTGATCCTGGAATGGAAGACCATCTGTACTTGTGTCCCCTGTGAGCTTTGGAAGCTCCCCTGGAGCCTAAAGAGGCCCTCAGGAACCCCCTTCCTACCTCTCCAATATCCCTACCTCGGTGCTTAAGAGTATGGACCCGAGTCAGAAAAATCTGATTTTTCATCCTGGCCTTGCCACTTTCTAGTGGTGGGCCCTTGGCATGATGTATCACATCTTTGGGCCTTAGTTTCTCTATCTATAGAAATAGAACCTATACCTCACAGGCTTGGTATAAAGATGAAAGAATATCATGTCTGTGAACTCTTGGCTTTCCTATGTTCCTGCCACAAAGCTTTTAATTCAAAATTAATAAGGAATAATAATAAAAGAACTTCAGCAAAGATAATATTTCACTTATTAATTTGCTCAATACATATTTATTGAGTACTCACTGTTCTAGAAGCTAGGGATATAGCAATGGGAACAAAAACAAAATCCACTCCTTCACAGATTACATTCTAGTGGGAGATATCAATAGCAAACAAAATAAACAGGTATATATATAGTACATTCTGATGGAAATACGTGCAACAGAGAAAATGAATTCAGGAGAGGAACAGAAAGTATATGAAAGGAGTGGATACATTTTAAGTAGAACAGCCAGGAAAGGGGTCACTACAAAGTAGTGGGGGAGATGGAGTGGTCTGGTGGAAATGTGAGGGAACAGGTTCCAAGAAGCAGAAACAGCAAGAGCAAAGGCAGAAACATGTGCTCCTGATGTGTTCAAGGAGTGGCAAGGGAGTCAGGGAGTGTAGAGAAGGGCAAGAGGGATTAATAATTAACAATATTATAGGCATGTTATATGCTAAAAAAGATTGATGATTAAACATGGTGCTAACTGTACTTCTGTGACTTCCTATTACTATGGAAGAGGTTCCCATTATACAAAGGCAAAAGGGCCCCTAAACAATAGAGGGGTTTTGGAAAATTTAAGAGGGTCCAACAGAAAAAAAAGCAGGTTGAAAGTAGGAAAAAAGAACTGTTTCTATATTAGGGCTTTAAAAATTATAACACATATCAAATCAAAGCTTCAGTGCAGACTGTGACAGAATATATGTATGTAGGTTGCGTGCAGAATATATGCATGATTCCGATTTCTCTTCTCTAAAGCTTTGCTGTTTTTTTCCTGGGGCCTTTAAATACCTGTGCTCTGAGATGTATGTGGCTATGTCATTAGTTCACTAGGGGATGATTTATCCAAAACTAGAGTCTTCATCCCAATACCGGAGAAAGTAGATGCTGCAAAAAACTCAGGGTAGGGAGGGTGCTACTAGTATAGGGACCCGTACTCACAATCACATTCCATTCCTATTTGAGAGTCTCTAAAAGCTAACCAAGAGGAACATTACGCCTGGTCAGCTCAGGACCCTGCTTCCTATACTGAGAAAGGATGCTTCCTATGACTCTCCTGGAAGGAAGCTTTGGTTCCTATGAGGGTTTGCTGAAGACACAGAAAACAGTCCCCATGGTAGAATTCATGTTAATTCCAGTGTTGTTAGGCTTCAGCATACAAAAGAGGATGGTGAAATATCTGAAACCTGCTGGAATCAATTTCAGAAACTGTGCAGTTCTAAAGCATACATTTTTATCCTGACAAGCAAACTTAAAAATATCACCTAAAAAAAAAAAAAAAGAGCTTATAGAAAGGAAGGAAACTTACCCTCCATGAAAACGTCCTCGTTTTTGTTCCTGCTGAATTCGTATGTTCTCCAATCTAAGTGGACTTGGGATGAAGCCAATCTCACAGCCCTCTTTCACCAGCCTTCCTATCCACCAATCATTGTTATATTTCTAGAATGCAGAAATAAAACTGCTATCAACAGCAATTCACTTATCATCACATTCCATTAATTAATTATAGGCAGCCAGAAGAATACTATATATATTATGCTACTATATTGTATTACTGTATTGTATTATTATACTAGATTAATTGCTATATTTTACTACATTACATTACTATACTACATTATACCATATTGCATATTACATTAATTACATTATATTATATCATATCATATATCATATCATATTATATTTTTAGGACCTATCTGGGGGGTTCATAGACTACAGCTGGGGCCTGCAAATTTTTTCTGTAAAGGCCTACATTGCAAATATTTTAGGCTTTGTGGATCATACAGTCTCTGTTGCTACTACTCAAATCTGCCATTGTAGTGCAAAAGCAGCCAAAGATAATACATGAACAAGTGAGCATGACTGTGTTTCAATAAAACTTTTTTTTTTTTACAAAAAAGTTGGCAGGCTGGATTTGACCCGAGTGCCATAGTTTGCCAACTCCTATACTAAAGGCAGGTCCTAAGCTTTGGATTCTTTGGTCTTTGCCAAGAAGCCCTAGCCACTTCTCAAGGAATAGATTTTATAAGGATAAATATACATCAATGTAATTGGAACTCTGGAAGACAATATATTCAATAGTCTGTTATTTGCCAAAAGCTTTCAGGTAAAAGTTTCATGAATATTCTCACTATAGGATACTCACACTGGGAAAGAGTCATGATCTTTCAAATATAGGTTCGCAAATCAAGGTTCACCTTACTACTTGAAGAAAAAGACACCTGTTCTAACAAAGTCTAAGGACATTATATATTTGTATGTGGAATTTTTGAGATAATCTCCAAATAGTCTGAAGCCTAATAGGAACGCCAGAATTTCCATTATAGATAAAGTTCCATACCATGTGAACTCAGAAAACAAGTCCACACAAAGGCTTCCACCAATGTGGAATGAGTGACACTCTGTCATTGTAGCCTTCATGAATTTGTAGTTACAGATTGGCTAAGTTCTAAAGCAGAATGCAATTGAGGCCAAGTCATGTGCCTCTCAGGAGAAGCTTTCAGCTAGGCCATTTCTAGACAACAGTCAGTCCTTCAATTTAAAGCCTCCAGACATGATTCCAAAAACTTCCTTAATCATCTTTATCAGTGTTGGGCAAGATAACTCTCTCCCTCTCTCTGATACTATAGAATCCCAAAATTTAACAACTATACATAGTGTGCTTTTCTTAGCTTGGAGAAAACTAGTAAGTGGTAGAACTTATATGTATCTGACACTGACATTTTGTGAAGGAGGGATAAATGGTTTCATTGCATTATCCCAGCACGAAATTTCAAGTAACTGAATCAGCCTCATGCTCAAAAGGAAAAAATGTGGTTCAGGGATTTGGCCTTCCTGCACAAGGCATGCAAGGCATGTCCTATGAGACCATGTTGAAGACATGTTGGGTAGACCTAATATAAAATCTTGAACAAACTAGGTCGTAGTTTCTCCCAGCTTCCCATATCATATTTCAGGAAAACAGGTCTGAAATAACAGGCCTGTTTATTTTGGAATTAACAAAAGGCAAGGGGACCTTTTTAGACTCTTTGGTGCATAGGTCTGGAATTTAATTTTTGCTGTTGTGGGGACAATACAGACCATGAGTCAGAGTTTCCTAGGGCTTAAGTTATTTCCTGAAATTAAGTTAGCCCACTGGAATACTAATTTTTCAAATGGTACCGAAGAGACCTCAAAGGGCTTACTGAAATGGTTAACGCAACTTCCTGAAACATTCTAACTTAGTTCTAGGAAATAGCTAAAACACAGGGAGAATCTGACTCAAGATGAAAGGAAGTTCTTTGAATTACTTGGAAGAAAGTTACTATGTAAATTCAAGAGCTCATTTCGCTGCTCACCTGACTTAAGTGAGAAGTACAGCTGTAGCTTTTCTCTTTGCCTAAGCTTCTTAATACTGAGAAAGTACTTAAAAAACTGCATAATCGGTGGCCCTTGGGGTGATGGATGAGAGGAGAGGCCACGACTTGATGAGAGAAATATGCTCATTTGTGCTGCTGTTCCAGGAGCACACGCCAGCTTTCTGGCAAGGTTACTTTAGTGTTGTTCCAATCCTTCTGATTTCCCTAAAATGATTAGCACTTTCTCTTTCTAAGATATTTTCTTTTCTGACATTTCAAGATTTGAAAACAAGTGGCTCTAATCCACATAGGATTACTGGCTCAATATCATACATCAAACTGCTAGACTAAAGAGAAAGTAACTGATCAAGGAGCACATAGAGCAGAAAGCAACCAAGAGAACAAATTAAGAATATTGATGGAATGGAGGAAGGCAATCAAACACAAACATTTGGGATGTTTGTGTGAGTAGTGTGCATGTACTATGCAAGCATTTCTTTTACCTTTTAAAATAAGTGCTGCTTCTCCTTGGAAACTGGGTGTTAGCAACTAATGAACATGGTTTGGTCATTTTGAATATGGGATGGTAAGACAGAACCAACTTATCCATTCAGATGCTAAGGTACATATTTCAGGTTACATATTCCAGGCAATCGTGGCTCTTGGACACTACAGAAAATTACTCTGTATGGAAGAATACTGAGACTTTAATTCTCTTAAGGAACAAGTTCTACCTGATGAGGAAAAAACAATAAAATTATTGATAGATCAGTTATTAAAGAAAGATAATGCACTAATGTCTTCAAGAAGTCAGAGTAATGTAAACCACTTATGGAAGAAAGGGGAGGTGACAGGAGAAAGTTGCATCTTTAAATAGACACCATAAAAAAGTTAGCAGTTCTTGAAATACAGAATTCTAGCCACTATCATACTTGGATTAGAGAATTAGAAGAACCTGTATCTTGTAAGCTAACTGTGCTATCTCCTGAGCCTGCTCTGTGTTATATTGCAAAGGCCACTGTTGCAGTTTGGCAGTTTGATGTAATTATGAATTCCAAAAATAGATATTGGATCATGCTTTAAACTGGTCTGCTAATCTGGGCATGATTAAGTTATGATTAGGGCGGTGACTGGGCCACGTCAGTAGGGCGTTGAGCCCCACCCCCTGGTGGGTGGGGGAATCGAATATAAAAGGAATGGCAAAGGACAGAGGGAGCAGTTTTGAGTAGCAGTTTTGATGTTGGAGTTCTGGTGAGGAAGGAGAGAAGGCCCTGGGATAGAGATGAGCCATTCGCCTTAGAGTTCACAGCTGGCCTTGTGGAGAGAAGCAAAGCCCAGAAAGCCTAATAGTCTACAGCTGACCTTGTGGAGGAAACAGAGGCGCTAAGTCTGGAGAGTCCCAAGAAGCCTAAACCCTAGCAAATGTCGGCAGCTGACTTGCTCCAACACGAGGCAATGGACTTTGGTGAGGGAAGAAAGTGATGCTTTACGGCCTGGTAACTGTGGACTTCTACCCCAAATAAATACCCTTTATAAAGACCAACCCATTTCTGGTATCTTGCCTCAGCACCCCTTTGGTTAACTAATACAGCCACCTACCACATATATGGTATAGCTGAGATTATGTGGCAAGATATTACTCCTTTTTAGCATTTGAATTATTTTTCTTTATAGATTTCTCTTCTTGGACACCCCCTAATTATCTCTTCCAATGCCTGTTTCTCACAAAAAGAACCTTCCTTGCTTTTCAGGAAAGAAAATCTGAATATTTAAAATAATAATAAATAGAAAAAATTAGTGGTTGTTATTTCTGCTATGGATGTATCCTCTCAAGCCTCAGATACTTTAAAATATAATTACATCATCTGTAATAAAATAAAACAACTTCTCAATAAAATGGCCTGAAAGCTTATGTTTTAAGGAGACAGAGTGATACTGCTAGGACCCCATCTTGTCAACTGATGGATGAATCATTCTTAAAACCAACGTGGGACTGACGCCTAATGAAATGCTATTTAGGCCGATAAAATCACACAATATGTTTTGGCAAAGAAGCTTATAGTTCTCAATTGTAATTGCGTGCAAAGAACTAGTCTAACAATGAATGTGATTCTCCATTGTGAATCAACAAGAGGCATATCTCTCACAAGATTGTACTATATGAAAATAGCTGCGGAAGCTGCCTGTGACGTGCCCAGAACGTTACTTTTCGTGAACCTCTTGCAGATGAGCATTGCAGTAAGGAACAAAAAAATCACACAACTGGACAGATGGGAATAACTGGCTCTTCCACTCTCCCCCAAATATTCTTTGCACCTTTTTATTGTTCCTTGAATTTTCCTCTCCTCAAATCCACTCACCTGATAACCTTACCTCATACACCATCAAGAAAGTAGAAGCCAACAAGTTGCTGCTTCCTCTGCTTCCCGATACCAAGCTCTGGGCTATCTGGGCCTGCACGAGTCTTTTTCCTGCCTGCTACAGTGGAGAGGTGTTCCTCTTCCTACCAAAAGTCTGTCCTTCCATAAGGGTCTGGATCCCGCCCTTTTGCCTACCCAAAAACTCTGCTTCTTTGCCTATGTCTCTTTTCCTTTCAATCTTTCCCTCTCTCACATTTTGTTATATCAGAATTGAAATCTCCCATCTAGAAAGAAAAGAAACTTCTTTTGCCTTCATCTTGGTCTACTTGAAAGCATGATCTCCACATGTTAAACACATTTCCTATCTCCCCTTCTCTCCTCATCCCACTTCATTTGGCTTCCACCTCCACAATTCCACAGACAATGGTCCCAATGACCTCCCTGTGCCCATTTCTCACTCCTCACCTTAGGTGACATGTCAGCAGTATTTGTCACAGCCAACTACTTCCGCTTTTTGGAGACACTCATCTCTGTCCATTCACTGCTTTCTCCTGGGTTTCCTCCTATATCTCTGACCTCCCCTTCTTGGTTTCCTTACCTCTTGGATCTTCCTTATGCACCCCACCTCTGCAGAATGGAATTCCTCTGGGTTTGATCTTGGCTTCTCTTCTCCCTCTGCTCTCCCTGTTGGTGACTTCATTCATTACCATAGCTTTAAGTGTCACTTATAAACAAATGATCCTAATTTATACTTTTGGCCCAACCCTTTCCTCTGTGGCCTAGATTCGTGTCCAATTCCCACTTGACATCTCTTTTGGAATTCCCATTCCTTATCCTTCAGGGCTATGTTTAAAGGCCACATTCTTAGAAAAGTCTTCTCTGATCACCCCTACTTAAAATATGTAATCCCTACCCCTACATTTAAAAAATCATAGTACCTGGTTGATTTTCCCCCTCAAATCATACACAATTTGGAATTAAATATCTGTTTGCTTATTTGTTCATTATCTATCTCCCCCACTAGCACACAAGTCCATGAGGAAGAGCCCGTGTCTGCTTTGTTTATAGCTGTCAGTCAACATCTGCCAGTGCCTAGCATATACTACGGGCTCAATAAATATATCTTAAGTGAATGACTAAACAAGTGAACAAATGAAGAATCTCACCCAGGCCAAATGTTTAAAAATTCCTCTCTAACCCACTGCCTAGTGATAAAGAGCAGACTTCTTACCGTGGTCTAAGAGCTCCTTTTTGGTCTGACCTATCCACACACACCCCACCTCCCCTTACTCCATATATCCTTGCCTCCAGCCATACAGAATTGCTTATGGCTGTCCTTCCCCCTGATCCTCCCCCGCCACCCACTCCCCAGTCTTTCTGCACACTTCCCTACTGCCAAACAGCTTTCCTGGCCCCCTGATCTTCCTTTGTTCCCAGCCAGGTGGACCCTCTCACTCTTTCTTTGGGCTACCATAATACCCAAATTTTCTGTAATAGAAACCCACCCTGTGCTGAAACTGTGTACTTGTCTCTCCTACTAGATTCTGATCACTAGCACTGGAAACAGTTATTGTCATCTCTGATTCCCCAATGCCCAGCACAAAGTCTGACATGAAGCAGGACTTCAATAAACTTAGGGTGAATAAATGAAAGTTTTAATGTCACTATTCCACCTTTAGAGAGCAGAAGTCTCAAGTCTTCCTTGTATTGTTCAAGCCCTTAAATCTCTCCCTGCTTCCTCCCCCTAATAAACCCTCTGTCATTTTCAGCTTTAACACTTTCATTTAGATATTATACTCTCCAATATTGGTTCCAAGGTCAAGGTTCACAGGACTACTGCCCAGATGATTATAATTACAACATTCCTTAAAAATGTTCCTTTCTGGGTGGGACCAACTCATGTCTTCCTAAGTTGCAGCCATAGATCTATGGCTCTGCCATCATGAGAGGTGATTAAAAGGTGACCAGAGGACCACAGGTCTGTTCTAAACCCATCCTCTGATCTGAAAGGTTGCCCACGATTCAATGTTGTAAGTGTGTGATAACGCCAGCAACGATCTCAGCCTTCTAAATCTTGGTGAGAATGAGTGGATTCGGAAGGTCCAGCAAATTAAATGAGGTGTCACACTGGCCACTCCTCATGTCTCCTCTCCATTTACTTTGGCTCAGAGTTGATTCTAGGCTTTGGACTTTTGACAGGCTCAGGGATGCAGTGTGTCCTACATTTACCTCTTTAATATGCAGAAAGTCCTTGGCATCAAAGGAGATGGCCGTGCTCGGAACAGGCACATCCTCGTCCAGGGCCCCGCAGTAGCTCACGTTTGTCTTCACGGCAAATGCTACAGGTTTGGACTGGGCACAAAATCATGGAATAAGAAGGAGGGAGGGAGAGAGAGGAGGATTGTTCATATGCAAATGTCTATTAAGGTGACAGTGCCAGGCAGCGAAAGAAATCACCTTTTAAGAGGGATCTCAAACGAGTTTTACATTCCCAGACAATATCGAGAAATCTGCACAGAGATGACTCTGAAAACGATTCAGTCCTAAATCAGCCCAACCATTTTCACTCTCCTGCATTGCTTCCCAACACCCCAAATAAATAAGTTTGAGGGAGGAGGGGTTGGAGACAGGGTTAGCAGTCTGCTGTGTCCTTTAGTCATGAAAAGCTACGATTGTTATTTTATGTGCTAACAGACCTCTCTTGGGAGACAATAAATATGTGCTGGGTTTAAAAAAGGGTGGGGGGGAGATAAGTATTTTTTAAATAGCCTTGCATCTAAAACCCATAGGATCCCACGCAATAGAATACCTTGTCCCGCCAGGACAAAGAAATGCCAGTCAGGGTTAAACTGAAATGGCAATGCCTCTTCACAGACCATTTTCTCCCTAGCTACCAAAATCTGGTTCACAAATTCCTCCCCAGCAAAGTCATCTTGGGCTGCTGTAGCCTTGCAGGGTAAGCAAACCGCAAGCCTAAGCTAATGGTGCTGCCGCCGACATTTGGGTGACCACAATGACCACAAAACAGACTCTGAAAGAAAACTTTAAAACAAAAATTAGCCACATGAGACATAATGGTCCCTACAGTTTAGCACTGCTTTGTTTCTGGCTCATTCATCACTCCTGGGAACAAAGTTAGGAGCAACAGTTGCAGCAGGACCAGAGTTAGAATCTCTCTAATGTTCTTCCACAGATACTACAAGAAGAATCCCCTTCCCCCAACCAAGCACAGATACATCATGGATGTTGAGGCACCTGCATCATTCTCTTCTGACCTCTCTTTGAGACATTTTACTGTAAAAATAGGAAAGGGAAGGAGTTCAAGTCCCTTTATTTGAGCTTCAGTTTTTCTTCTAAAAATTAGACTGGATCAATATGCTTTAGAAGTCTGCTATCAAGGGCAAGGAGGAAAGTATGACCATGACCCTTGTTTTATATTTTGCTATTGTGTATAAAATTTCACCTGACAAAAGGGATCTGTGCAAAAATAAAAATAGTTTGAAAGGCATAAAACAGGAGATCTCCAACGTCCCTTCTGGTTCACCATTCAAATATGCTGATTTTTCCCTTGTGGCCTCATGGGCAGAGATTACTGCCAGTGCCTCTTTGGAATTTCTGAAGGTCCATTTTGGCAACGGCTTTTATTGCTTGTCTTTACTGCGTTTCTCAGAGTTGTTCAAAGTTCTGAACTTCACACTAAACTTGAGGTGGGAGACTGAAACCAAGAGAGAAAGGTGGCGAGACAGAGAAAGAGATCCACAGAGCAGCACCTGAGACCTATAATAAAGTCTGAGGTAAGGGAGAGGGTGGCGCCAAGAACAGGCGAAGCAAATTGGCACCGTGGGAGGCTCCTCTGCCAACACAGGGCATGGAAAGCTGGATCCTGGCCACGAAGGCTAAGTTGGAAGACGATCAATAATTTACTACCAAACCAAACACAAAAGGGTGAAGGGCAGGTGCCTCAGGAAATGACGCCTAGGAACATTACTAATCTCTCTTAGGGGAGAATGGATCTGGGGGCCTTATCACAAAGAGCATAAAATGATTATTCCAGAGAAGTTTGAGGCAGGGAAAGAGCAGCTGACACCTACTGGCAATATGCCACTTTTGAATCAAAGAAGGGGAGAAACTCACCTTTGCTCTCTCAAGCTGGATAGCTGCTTGCTGTTCTCTCTCCTGCCTAATCGCTTCCCGGTCCTCTTCCAAAGAGACATCAGAGTCAGACGGCCTGCTTGTGTAGGAGTCCGCCGAACCCTGGAGAGGAAAACATAGAGTCGTGTAAGCGAGCTGATGTGTAACTTATTAAATGGTCACATTCATAAAAGTATCCTGGGATATGCTCTTTTCATTTGCATAGAATTTGACGCATACACTCTGTGCCTTACTGCAGATATAAATTTAGATGGCAGAATATAGTTAAGTGTCTGAGTAATTCAGAAGGTAGCAATGTTGTAAAGGAAAATATTTTGACTAGGGTTAAGTGCTAGGAAGTAAATTGCCATGAAAACTATGTGATTTTCAGCCCCTATGTGATTTCTTCTTGTTTTGTGCTATCTTTAAATTAAGCCACATTTATTGGTGGAACCTAAATTTCATGCCATCCTCTCATGTGTGTGCACACATATGTGTGTACAGAAAAAAAAAAAAGACTCAGCCAATCACAAGAGTTAAATCCTACCTGTATCATGGATAATCTAAGATCTCAAGACAGCAAAACAGCATCCTGCATTAGTAAAATGATTTTTCCAGTTTCAATGCCAACATTATTGGACTCTTCATTATTAAAACTTCAATCATTATCCTACAGTAGCCTATACTTGGTCATTGTGGCTATAGAGCAGAAAATAAAACAGTCTTGAGGTTGAAAACAAGGATATTTTTATTTGTTGTTTGCTTTTCAGTTTTTAGGAGGCACTGGGGACCGAACTTGGGACTTCCCATGTAGGAAGCAGGTGCTCAACCACTTGAGCCACATCCACTACCCATGTTTTAGTTGAAGTCCCCATCCAGAAGGCTATATGAATGATCCTGAAATCCAGCCTCATTGATGTGGTCAAGGGATACTGGTACCCACCTTCACTTGGTACTCAGGCCATAAGAAAACCAGAGCAACCAGTTAAAAAATATGCTCCCCCACCAAAAAACAAACAAACAAACAAACAAAAAACTGCAAGTTTGCCTTCTGGCTGCTAAACTTGCTATTTACTTAAAATGGCATCAGAAGTTGATATTTGCATAGGTGATGACATTCACACATTAGAAGTACTGATAGGACTGCTGTATTTGGCACAGTTCATAAATCATGAAAAGCATACACCTACCCACATAGCTGAAAGTTTGCTACCCACTGTGAAAAAAGGACTCTAAGAAATGGCTGACTGCTGAAACTGGATCTTTGAAAATGTTTCTAAACTTAGAAACATTAGGGTTTGCTTGGGTACACGTGATTTGTGAATTTGCTGCCTGTAAGCGGCAGCTTTGTCTCGACCTGGGAGGTCTTTCCCATCACTGAAAACTCCCAGAGTGGCTTGTTCCTGGCAACCTAGAACAATAACTCCTAGTTGTGAAAGCTCTAGGTGAGCTCTGCCATGCTTCAGGCCTTGTTCTGAATTCTACCTCTGCAATACGCTCACGGAAAAGCTTTATGCAAGTTTCTGGACCCCTCTGAGACTCAGTCTCCTTTTGGGTAAAATGGAGATATTCTCTACTTCCTAGAATTAATGAAATAAGCCTCTCTCTCTCTCTCTCTCTCTCTCTCTATATATATATATATATATATAACAACAACTAATATTTATTGAGTCTTCACTATCTCCCCAGCACAGGATGCTTTGCACACCTTATCTCACAGTCCTCTCAGCAGGGGCCTGCTGGGGCCAGCAGTTTCAAACCCTTCTCTGACCTGCTCTTGAAGTTAAAAAACTTAGCCCAGGATCTGGATCGTAGTAGGCACACAATAAATAGCCATCCTCACCCCCATTTCCTAGTGCTGAAATTTCTATGTTGATAAAAGGAATTAAGAGAGTCTAATCATTTTTCAACCAGCCCTTAATATATATGGACAATAGGTCATCTTGAAATGTATCCATTTTTTTTTACTGTATTTACTATGCAGAAAACATTCTATAGACTTGATAACTGTGGCATGTACAAATCCATGTGCTTTATGTAGCACTTTTGAAAGTGCCCTTAAGGGAGGAAATGCATTTGTTAACCAAATTATAACCAAATTCCTTTGTGTAAATCTACTGGGGAAAAATCTGGACCTACAAAATGAATAAGTGCAGAGGAACTGTTTCATAAATGTATTCTTTGTTTAAAAAGAAAGCTACATTGAAAGCCTTGAAAATAGTGAGTTATCATGGAACACACCTGATGGCCAAATTTTAGGTACACCTGCATAAAATCCAGAGTAAGGGAGAAAGGAGACAATGCTTTGCTGGAAGTGTGACTATGTGGTGGGTGCCTTTAAGGTGTTAGGACTGGCTGCCAAGAAGACTCTGGACCATAAAGTGATTACGATGGAGTGGTGAGAAAGGGGGCAGTTCCCTTGTTTTGAGAACATTTGCTGATGAAAGCTACTGACCATAGTTCACTGGAGTAGTGAGTCAAACAGCTAAAACACACAATCCACTGTTGACACTAGGAGATGGCTAATTTCCTGAAACTACCTTAATGACTTTTCAAATCCTGGCATTCAATCATCTCGGAGCACACAGAGAAGCACTCAAGGACTCCTGCAAATGAACTTTATTTTGAAATGTGAACAAGATTGTAAGAATTTAAAAATTACTTATTACATTCTGCTACTGCCAACTATGTTAGAAGCAGGAACTTCTGTTTACTTCCGTTGCGATAATAACGGAGGGGGGAGAAATAAAGTACTATGCTATCCATTTTCATAATTACAATGTTACATCATCACAACATTTATTCTGCATTTTTTCAATGTCATCTGCATTTCTTTAACAGTGTTATATCATCACGTCATCTACATTTCTTGAAATATGAAAAACCTTGTTGGTGTCTCTTGAGGCCCTAGGGAAATGAGGGACCCAACATCGAGACCCCAAATTTGGCCCTTAGATATGTTCTGTTTGACACAGCATCGGTTTGTTTTTATTTATTTTTGTGTGTTTTTACTCAACTGGCTGAAAGAGAGTATAGACATATCCCAGGAAAAAAAGGAAGGAAAAGAAAAATAAAAGGATCTAGGTTATTTACAAAGGCACAGAGGGAAGAGCAAGTGAGCTGCAGTAAGCAGGGAGATGACCTGGGCCCTCCTGGAGGAAGGTTCTAGGAAGGGAAGCGGGGCCACAGCAGGCTGGGTAAGATGGGGATGTGGTGGAGGAGCGTCTCCCAGAGTGCTGGTTAAATATTTAATAATCAGGAGCAGGGAAAGTGAAAGAAGGAAATAATGCTAAATGCCAACAGGACAGACCTGATGATGTAAAGGGTGAGAGTCCTGGCCAAAGGTGGAAATTGCAGCCCTATTACCTTTAAATTTTCCAGTATTCCATTTCCTAAATTGGGTAAGGAGTGAGCTTCCTGACTACTCCAGTGATCCAAACCTGGCTGTTAATTAACCCTTGTGCAAGACAGTGGCTAGTCCCTCAAAGTTGCTAAGCAGACACCACTGAGGGTCACATCTTGGAGTCTCCAATGAACCGATGAAATTGTAAAAAAATGGAAACAAGAAAAAATAAATGGCTGCAAGTTTTTTCTTATGTATTATTCACATATACACACACACATCCTAGTGAACAACCAAAGAAACACATAACTAAACACTAAAATAAGGCCCAGATTCATTTTTCCATTGTAGTCAATATCAAAAACAGAGCCCATCACACACCTTCCCTGAATCTTCTTGAGTACAAAACACAAAATGCTAGTAGAAACATTGGAAACACTAGAAAATCCATTTATTGTTGTGCCCTAGGGTTTTAGGATTTATACATTGTTTTTTTTTAATTGATTTGTTGAAGCCTAATATGCATACTATAAACTTTACCTGTGTTAAGTGTACAATTCAATGATTCTTAGTATATTTACAGAACTGTGCAATTATCATCACAATCTAATATTTGAACCTATCAACTCAAAAGAAACCTTGTGCCCATTTGCTGTCACTTCCCTTTTGCACCTAGATATCTACTTAAATGTATCTTGTCCTTTTAAAACTAAAATACACTTTCTTGTTTTTAAAGAAACAAGAAAGAGTCATTTTGGTATTTAGATATATCATTAAATTAAAACAAGGTGAAGGCAGCATTTCCATGTTTGATTTTAAAATGCATTAACACTAGAACTGGAACAGAATTGTGATATTGTTGGACTTGTTGGGCTTCATAGTTGAACAGTCCTGGGTGTCCCACTAGCTTAGTTGCCATCCACTGAACACCTGCCATCTCTCAGCCGGGTCCCACACTAAGCCATGATGTGAGAGGCAGCGAACTGCTGAATGTTTCTGAGATTCTTTCCTCATCTACAAAATGGGAATGAAACCTTTATTCAGGGTTATTTTAGGAAATTAGTAAGATACCATATGTACAACATAGTGTACAAGCATAATGCTGGCACATTCTAAATCAGTGCTGTCCAAGAGAACTTTCTGCAACAACAGAAGTGTCATGTATTGACATTGTCCAATATGGTAGCCACAAGCTACATGTGGCTATTGGGCACTAGAAATGTGGCTAGTAGGACTGAAGAGTTGAAATGTTAATTTAATTTAGAACAATTTTAATTTTATTTCATTTTAATTGGTTTAAATAGCCATATGTGGGGGGCAGATGTGGCTCAAATGGTTGGGTGTCCGTTTCCCATATGGAGGGACCTGGGTTTGATCCCTGGGACCTCTTGGAAAAAAATTAATATATATATATATATATAGAAGGTGTGCGGGCGTGCCGTCAGGCCCAATGAGCAGGTGAGCTGTCTGGCCCTGCGAGCGGGTGAGCCCCCAGGCCCTGCAAGCGAGTGAGCCCCAAAGGACCTGCGAGCCAGTGAGCCATCTGGCCCCATGAGCCGAACCACGCAGCAAGATGATGACATAACAGGAGAGAGATGCAGGGGAGAGCCAAGCCAAGACGAGATGCACCGAAAAACCAGGAACTGAGGTGGTGCAGGTGGCAGAACGCCTCTCTCCCATATCAGAGGTTCCCAGGATCAAATCCCGGTGAAGACAGGAAGAGAAGGATGAGAGGAGAGGGCAGGAAACAGACACAGAGAATTGCCCAAAAAAAGGAAACAAAAACAGCAAAAATGGAGGTGGGGGTGCTTAAAATGGATAAAAAGTAAATAAATAAATCTTTTTTTAAAAAAAAGCCATAGGTGGCACATGGCTACCATGTGGACTGTGCAATAGTAAACATTCAAAATGTTAGTTTGACTACAAGATCAGACAGGTGAATGTTAAGTTTGGTATAAATTTGGTGTTTTAACAATTGCATTAAGTGAACAAAGTAATAGTGGAACGTCCCGAGCAACATGACTCACAATGGACTTGAGCCTGTTTCTGTCCACTGAGATTACAAGGACACAACGAGGCACTTTTCCCCATTGCAAAGCCCTTTCTTGATTACTTTCCCAGCTTTCCCACAGATGGGTGACTGGCTCACTCACAAGGCTGTCTTCAGGCAACCTTTACCTTTACAGGCCAGCCCCTCCCTTTCTTGCAGAAGGCTCTTCTTTTTTTTCCTTTACCAAACACATCCAGAGCCCTTTGCTAGGGTACCCAGCCAGGCAGGGTCCAGACTGTGTCTCCAAGTGTACAGGCCCGTGTGGCGCCTGGCACACAGCAGGACCTCACGTTTGTTCAAAGAAAGAAAGACACTCCCTCCCCCATCAAACTCAATCTCTTTTTGTTCCGTGATTTTAAATTCTTCCTGAGACATAACAGGAGAGAGACGCAGGGGAGAGCCATACCAAGGTCTTTGCTTACTTGGTGTTAATTGTTAGCAACTCCGCTCTTATAACATTATATATATATTTGAAACAGTGGTTTCATATGCCTTAATCCAGAAGACTTAGGTATAAATTTCTGGCATCTTGGCAGAGTAAGGAACTATTAAAATTATACCTCAGACATGACAACTTACTCAAATTTTCTCTAAGGTACCTTAGTTTTTCTTTTCTTTTCTTTTCTTTTCGTAAATAGGAGGTCCTCAAAACTTGCTGGTTGGAAGAATAAGGCAAACTCTGCTTCACAACCACTGCAGTCCACTTTTACTGGATAGAGACCTAAAAAGTCCAGCCCAGCCAATCATCTGACTAAGTTTCACTTTTAGGCTTCCAAGAGCAAGGAGCATGCTCACAAAAGGTCATTAAAGAAAGGGGAAGAAATGAATGTTTACTCAGCCCTCACTCTACATGAGTCACTCACTTGAGGACTTTATATTATCACAACCCTATGAGGGGGGTCTGCACTTTACAGATGAGGCATCTAAGGCTCAGACAGGCAATCAGAGCATCCTGCATGCTACAATCATAGTTTGCTTTTCTCACAAAATCTCATGCAAAAACATATACTGAAATGCTGAACATTTCAGCAGAACAAAACAACATTCTGTAATATTTTGTTATTGCTGATCAAAATCTCACTAATTATGAATAATGGGTGCAGGTAGAGAAACACCAACCTGAGGTCACGGAAAGGGAACCGGAGGCTGCTTTTCAAAAGGCATGGTTTGCCAAATGTAAGTTCACACCATCTCTCTTGACTATTAACATTTTGGCCGGTGAATTTCTTTGAGCTCCTACTTTAACGATACAATTTTCATGCAGTGTTTTAATTACCGACAGGAGATCCTAAAGTGCCCTTCAGAGTTTTCTTCTTTTAAGTAATAACTCCAATTATGTTCATACTTCTTACTTACAGATAACTTTTTATAATTAAAGGCAAAAGCAAACTTTACGACAGCTTTGTCTGAATCATCTTACTATTGAAATACAAATTAATGAGGTGCTATTATAATTTATTTAAAAGGAAGTGATATTCAGTTAGAAAACCTTGCTTTATTCTTCTTGTGTTGACTAGTTTGGTAATCCCTGTGACTGCTCTGACTTCAGACAAGTATTTCTTTAGACTGCCAGTCTGAGGAGGGGATCCATTAATGAAGATGCAATAACTGCAGAAGAATGTGTAGTTGACCCCAAAAATACAAGCAGGGAAGTAACAAAAAGGCCCAGATGGAAATGAAAGGGAAATCTGTTGATCAGCTATGGCCATTAAGGCACTTCAGGGAAAGGAGAAGTTGAGTTGTGGGCTAACAGCAGATTTGCAAAGTTAAACCAATGATAATGGTGGTGGCAGGGAGGGCAGATTCCTTTTATTCTAGATTGAAACATAAGAAATTGCCATTTTTGCAATTTCATATGATTCAAGCTAGTATATGGGAGGTGGGACAAAAGATAAAGATAACTTCATATGGATGTTATCTAGCAAAAATTGCTTCAGTGCCTAATGTCGCACAAGTATAAGAAGTATTACATCAAAAAGCATAATTAACAATAAATCAAAAACCTTCTAAGTAAATGTTAAAGGAACTTCAAACGTGTAAGATGGCTCCATAACTTTTTTTGTATAAAGGAGGTTGGACAGATGGTGCTAGAATGGTAATGTAATACACTTCTTCCTATTGGAAGATTAACGTTATTATTTACCAAGAAGGAATTAAGGGCAGAGGGCACACAGGTTTGTATTGCTGATGTTAGAGGCTTCCTTTAGAGACAAACCATTTGGTTATTTTTCTCTCTGGTTCTAAGATATTCTTTTCCTGGGAATCTATATGATTCATGGCTTAGGAGCACTATTGTTTTCTCCCCTAATTCTCAGAATTCTGTAGCGGGGGAATCACAGGGAACATGCCATAATAGGAGAATAAAAAATATATGGTTGGTCTCATTTTCATTTAATTATTTTCAACAAATAAAAAGGAAAATACTCTAGGCCCTTGTTTCTCTCACTTAACTGAATCTTTATTTTCTAACTGCCTCCTACTGATACCCTTGCAATAAAGGGCTCTGATAGCCCACTTGATCCCAGAACTCAAACCAAATCTATAAATGTATAATTCCGTTACTATTTTGCTTAAATGGGCTTGTTGGGCTAGCCTGCAAAATGTTGTTTTCACTATTTTCTACAGAATAAATATTTTCCAATTTACTTACCAAACAACTCAAAGGACTTAAAATACAGCCCATTTTTAAGTTGGAGGCTATCTGTACGGCAGTTTCTTTACAGTTATACATAAAATGTTTTTACTGTAAAACTAAGTTAATGTTATAAAATACTGCTTTGTGCCATAGTAAAAAATATTAGCACTAACTTCAAAACAAAACCTTTTGAGGACCCAATATAGCTCAAGCAGTTGAGCGCCTGCTTCCCACATATGTGGTACCGGGTTCAATCCCCAGTACTTCCTGAAAACAAACAACAAACAAATAAACAAACAAAAAAACCAACTCAGGGAAGCCAATGTAGCTCAGTGGTTAAGCGCCGGCTTCCCACATACAAGGTCCCAGGTTCAATCCCTGGCCCCAGTACCTCAAAACAAAAAACAAACAAAAACCTTCTGTGAGACTAAAGGGTTATAGAAATCTGAAAAAAAGCCATGATCATTTTTGCATCCAGTAAAAACTTTATCTTAATAGTAGTGATGGTGGCGCTCACTCTCCTGAGAAAAGGTGGCCTCAAGCCACCTAAAGAAAAAAAAAAAAAGACTTTTCATTTTCAGATATAAAGGGATATAAAAGGATGACTATATAGCTTGGTTATATGGTGGCTCGAAGTTATGCACCCCAGAAAAATATGTTCCCAATTGCAATCCATTCCTGTGGGTGTAAACCCATTGTAAACAGGACCTTTTGATGAGGTTACTTCAGATGAAGTGTGAACTAACAGAATCAGGATGTGTCTTAATTCTACTACTGAAGGCCTTATAGGGAAGAAGCAGCCAGAAGCTGGGAGTCAATGGAACTCAGAAGCCAGGAGAGGCCGCTATGGGCATTGCCATGTGAAAGAAAATCCAAGGACCAAGGATTGCTGGCAGGTAGCCCCAGAATGCCACAGTCTTCTGGGAGAAAGCATTGCCTTGATGACACCCTGATTTTGGACTTCTCCTATCCTCAAAACTGTGAGCCAATAAATAACCATTGTTTAAGTCAACCCATAGCATGGTATTTGTTTTAGCAGCCAGGAAACTAAAACAGTTTAGAAGAAAAAAAGCAAAAGTGCTTGACCCTCTCCTATGTCATTTCTATAGCTTCAGGAACTATTCGATTAAATTATCTTTAAGAAACTCCTTGGAATTATATTTTACTGACTCAAGTTTCTCATTAAAGGAGTGCCTGTTTATGCCTAATGGAGTTCAGATCTGTCATCAAAAACAGAAGCGCTTCCCCAGAGGTGGCTGCATGTACGATGGAAGCCAGAGTAAAGCATCTACTTCATCCCAGGCTGCAGTCTTATCAGTGTTTGTTGTCCTCAGAACTGCCAGTGCAAGGCTTTGCCTCTCCGAAGAGCTCAAAACTATTTACTGAATGAGAGAGTGAATGAGGTGGCCTGAGGGGGAGGTAGAAAATCATGGAGTGCCCAGTACCACCCGGCCTTCACCCAAAGGGACTCCACACTTTCTGCCTCAAGGTCTTGCTGGAAATCATGTTGGAAAGAACAGTGAAAAACTAAACTGATTTTAAGTTGACTAAATTATAATAAAGTTGATTTGGAAAAATTAATATTCAAAAATTGCCCAGATTTGGGGCAATGAAATGTTTTGAAACTAGATTGAGGTAGGAGTTGCACAGCACTGCAAAAAGACTAAATGCCACTGAATTGCTCACTTTAAAATGGTTAGTTTTACGTTATGTGAATTTCATCTCCATTAAAAAAAAAAAAGCCCAGGTATTTTTAAAAAGAAAAATAAAGGAGAACTAGTCTTCCAACAGATAGTAAACCTTCTTATAAAATTACAGAAGACAAGAAGCAGTGTGACTTTTAAGATATTAAAAAATTATTAAAAAACAAAAAACAAAAAACCCATAGGACTGTACACACAAACAGGGAATCCTAATGTAAACCATGGACTATAGTTAATACTAAAATTAAAATAATTTTTCATCTAATTGTAACAAATGTACCACACTTAAAGCAAGGTGTTAATAATGGGGGAGGGGGAGAGATTATGGGAACTATATTTTCTGCATGCTTTTTCTATAAACCTACAACTTCTCTAAGGAAAAAAAAAGGTGATGGATCTGGGTATCTGGGAGGGGGGTATGCTGGACGTCTCTGTGTGGGTTTTGCATTATTTCTGCAACTGTCTTGTAAGTTTGAAATTACTTGAAAATAAAAAATTAAGGAAGGGAAGCGGATGTGGCCCAAGCAATTGGGCTCCTGTCTACCATATAGGAGGCCCTGGGTCCAATTCCTGGGCCTCCTGGTGAAAGCAAGCAGGCCTGATGGCCGCAGAAGCTGGTGCAACAAAGGGAGACGCAGAGAAGAGACAGTGAGAGACAGAGCAGACCAGGGAGATAAGGTGGCTCAGGCAGTCAACTGCTTCTCTCCCATACCAGAGGTCCCGGGATCGGTTCCCGGTGCCTCCTAAAGAGAAAAGCAGACACGGAAAGACCACAAGGGCGAATGGACACAGAGAGCAGACAGCAAGTACAAAAACAACAATGGGGGGGGGGAAATCAAGGAAAAACATTACAGAAGGTAAAAATGTTGGGTACTAGCACAGATCAATGAAATAACATAGAGTCCACAAATTGACTCTTAGATATGGAAAATATATGACATAGGAAAACTTTCAAATCAATGGAGAAAGAATGATTATTCAGAAAACAGTATTGGGACACTTAACTGGTTATTTTGGGGAAAAAAGTAGATCTCTACTTCATTCCTTATACAAAAATAAATTGCAGATGAAGAGATTTAAAGGCATATCTATACATATATAATATATATATCGACTAACAGAAAAGATCGCTAAAGTTTTAAAACAGCATGCCAAAATGCTTAGAAGCCATAAAAGAAAAGACTGATGAATTTGACAAGATAAAAATTTTAAGATTTGCTGGGAAAAAATACAACAACCAGTGAAAATGCAAATGATAAAAAAAAAAAAAAGGTCACATAATGACCTGGATTTAATGTTCTCCAAATTCAAAGAGTTCTAACAAATTAATAAGAAAAAGATAAGCAATCTACTGCTTTATCCTCCAAAATGGGAAAGGAATAAACATAGTCAGAAAACGAGACAAAGAAGCAAAAATGTACACTAATCACATGAAAAGATGTTTAGCCTCTTAAGTAAAGAAGTGTACATTAAAATATTACTTTTCACCTCTTAGATTAGTAGAGATTAAAATGTTTAATAATACCCACTATCTGTGAGGATGCAGGAAAACTGGCACTCATATACTGATGGAAAGAATGTATATTGGTACAATATTTTTTAGAGGAAATTTGGCAAAAATCAACCCCAGTTAAAATGTACATTACTTTAATCCAGGAATTCTACTTTCAGAAATTTATCCTACAGATATACCTATATATGTATATGTAAAAATACGATACAGGAATATTCACTGAGTATGGCTTATGACAGCAAAACAATCAGAAAGAACCTAAGTGTTTTTCCATAGGCAACACGTTTAAAAACAGTATGGCTCTTCCGTAAAATAGAATAGTAAGTTAACATTAATAAGCATGACATTGACCTCTAAGCAATGATATATAAAGTTGTTAAATCACAAAATCAAATTATTATATATTCAGTATTATATTTTAAAATTGTTAGAATAAATATATCAAGAGCCTATAATGTGCCAAAATACACCATAGGAGAGAAACAGGCTTACATCTCACTTTATGCCTTTCTGTAGTTTGAAATTTTGCCTTGAGAATTTTTAAATATAAAACCAACATTATACATATCTATATACATACACACATTTGTGTATATACTTTAAATAAATATATATATACATATATTTTCTACAATATTGTGTAGCTTAAATTACCAGCATTAACCCCAAAAGATGATTTTGACAGGCAACATTAATACCAAAAGTGATCTGAGTACTTGCTATGTCCCAAGGTCGGCGTTCAGCACTTTCATTAACAGAGGTCTTTGGGGGGAAATGTCCCCTGTGAAAGGCCCGGGACCCCCAACAAAGGCTATGTTAGTACGATTTTCTCTCTTTGGTCACCAGACTGTCTCCTAAATTTGTGAAGCCTGTATTAAAAACAAGATGATGTAACGTGGCGCAGCAGTCTAATTTTCGGTAAAAATGCTATCTTTGAAGTATAAGGAGGTCACTTGGGAGACCTTTGAGAGGCGTGGCGCGGCCGCTGCGCGCATGCGGCCTGCCCAGTGCTGCTTGGCTAGACTGCTCTCAGCGAGCGCCCCGCCTGTCCCTAGTGGGCTTCAGGAGCAAGGAGCCCTCTGGCATCTTACCCTAACAGGACCCACACTCCGTTGTTTGCAGAAGTACTATCCGTCCTTTGCTCTTTGGGGTCTTGATGACTACAAACGCCAGCTCCTCTGTATTTTGAGTTCGGAGTGGTGAGAGCCCATTTGCTCTTCCCTGGAGTGTTGACCTTCCTCTCCCATGCGTCCGGAAGTAGACAGAGATCAAAGCGCTGCTTGCTTTTGTGACCCCTATCTGCTAATTCTGTGTTCTCTGTGCAAGAGCCCATTAGGTTAGAGGATACGAACTTATTCTTGGAACTCGGAAATGAGGCTTTAATCAGAATAAAACAGCACTTTACAGATGTAATCTTAGTCACCATAAAAACTTTAAGAAGTAGAGTTCATTATCCACCTTGGAATAAACTCGTCTTAGAGACACCAAGAAATATGCACAAGGTCATGCAGCTAGTGAAGTGTGGAGCAGGATTCAAAGCCTGGTTTGGCTAACGAAAGCTCTTGCTTTAAAGTGCAGAGGTGCTGATAGGCACTATGGGATGAGCAAATTATTGAGGTGAGAGGCATAAAAAAAAGAACACCCCCTTCCCCTTTCTCTCTCTCTCTTTAAAGTGAACTAACAATTACTGAGCATGCTGTGTTCTCTGGTACACTCCCTCAATTTCAAGAAAAGGTGGAGGCAGCATGAACCAAAGCATGAAGGTAGTTTAGTGCATTATGTGTTAGGTAATGAGAGGTTCAGAAGTTCATGTTGAGGAGTAGTTGAAAATAAAATTGTAGAGTGGAATACATGCAGATCACACCAAACTGTGTGTGGTGGTTTGAAGCCGTGTGTACCCAGAAAAACATGTCCTTAAATATAATTCATTCTGTGGGTATAAACCCATGGTAAGGAGGACCTTTTGATGAAAGGTGTGTCCCATCTCATTAAGATGGTATTTAATCCTCTTTATAAATGGAATGAATTCAGAGAAGGGGAAAAAGCCACAGAAGCAAGAAGCTGAAAGCAACATAACCTGGAAGAGAAGGGAGAGACCATATGACACCACCATGTGCCTTGCCATATGGCAGAGGAGCCAAGGATCTTTGGCAGTCAGTCTTCGGGAAGAAAGCATCGCCTCGATTATGCCTTGATTTGAACATTTTTTTTCAGCCTCAAAACTGTAAGCTAATAATTCCCATTGAGCAAGTGGAACCATTTCATGGTATTTGCTTTAAGCAGCCTTCTGTGAAAGCCAGAAGGAGGTGTTTGCAGCCACGTGGTTGTGAGTAGATGGCTAATGTCATGCTTAAGCAAAAGTGTCTCATATAGAAAGGGGTGCATTCAGAAGATTTGTCTGGAAGCATGAAAACTGCAGTCAGAGAGACTGATTGGGAGATTGATAGGATAATGACAGTGGGAAAAGAGGCAAAGGTAAATCAGAAACATATTTCAAAGAATATATTATAGAAATGGTTGACAGATAGGATATAGGGGATATATACAATTTACTGACTGCTTAGTATGTGCTGGGCATGATATTAGATACTGACTAACGGTGAAGAAGGAGGGCAAAAAGCATCTTAATTCAATAATTTCAACTTGAAGACTTTTCAATATTTAAACTGTGTTAATATCCATGCATAAATTACCAGTATTTTGCCTATCTTCTGATCAGCAGAGACAAGGAGAAACAAAAACAGGAGCTGATAAAAGAGAAAACTTAGTTATAGGTTGAAGGTTTTAAAAGATATAAATCCATTAACTTCAATATTTTGGAAAGGTTCTTCATCAACTTAGGTGGTGCAGATCCAAGACAATACTATCTCCCATGAAATGAAAATTAGTAAAAACAAATCCTTCTTACTACAAAAAGATCGCAAGAGACTTAAACAGGGATGTGGGGAGGGAAGCAGATGTGGCTCAAGTGGTTGGGCTCCTGTCTACCATATGGGAGGCCCTGGGTTTGGTTCCCGGGGCCTCCTGGCGAGGACAAGCTGGCCCATGCCCGCAGAGGGCTGGTGCAGCAAGATGACACAACAAAGAGAGATAAGCAGACACAGAGGAAAACACGCAGTGAATGGACACAGAAAGCAGACAGCGAGCACAAGCGGCAAGAGGGGTGGTAAATAAATAAATAAAAATTTTAAAAAAGGGAATGTGGGGAGCAGATATGGCTTAAGCGGTTGAGCGCCTGCTTCCCACATAGGAGGTCCTGGGTTCGGTTCCCAGTGCCTCCTAAAAACAACAACAACAACAACAACAACAAACAAGCAAAACAAATGAAAAAACCAACTCAGGGGAGCCAATGTAGCTCAGTGGTTGAGCACCGGCTTCCCACATATGGGGTCCTGGGTTTAAAATCCCTAGCACAGGAACCTCAAAAAAAAAAAAAGGAATGTGGATTGAGTTTAGAAAATTGCTATTGAAATGTGGTCTGGTACTTATTCCAGAATGTTATTTATAACCAAAGAGAGCATAAAAATTGACAATGATGGACAAGCAAAATGCCCCACCAGGTGGAGGCTAGGGCTCATATTAATTTTGAGAATAAGAATATGATAATTAGTCCTTTCTCATTTTAAGCAATCATTGGTTTACAGAA
This sequence comes from Cabassous unicinctus, assembly GCA_029593785.1. Taxonomy (NCBI): domain Eukaryota; kingdom Metazoa; phylum Chordata; class Mammalia; order Cingulata; family Chlamyphoridae; genus Cabassous; species Cabassous unicinctus. The sequence continues at coordinate 57,890 of JAQZBX010002122.1, forward strand.
CAAATTCCAGGAACTTGGTTTTACTGCAAATTCTATTACTCCATTTCAAAATTGGAACCACAGTAGAATATATCACCATTTAGCATGAAATCCTTTAAAGATGCTGAATAAAGAAAAATTCAGTACACACTGGCAGAACATACAAACTTTACCAGAAAGCACATAGCTATGCATTATTGTCAAAGAAGAGTAGTCCTTGTGAGAAAAAGTGGCTGCAGCTGAAGTTGGCAAATTCTTCTTGGTGGATAACACCATCAGTTAGTTATCTTTTAATGGAATGCCAATTCAAGCTCACGTAAGAACTGCATAAAAATGCCTTGTGAATAAGGACACTGGATGCACTCATATTAACATACTGGCAAAGTCCCTTAGTGGAAACTCTCTTCAAAATATGGAAGACTGATTCTGTATGATCAACCCCTACCTCAGATAACTAAATGAAGAAGGGCCCTTTATAAATTTGAGAATCTTGTGGTTTATGTAATAAAAATTGAACCAGGCTCTCTGTTTCCCCCCATTCAACACACAGCCACATCTTTTCCTGCAGTGCCAGCTGCATCCCTGAGATACAATGGTGAAAGTCAGAATAAACGGATTTGGCCATATTAGGCACCTGGTCACCAACACTGCAACCGGCAAATTGCAGTTTGTTGCCATTGATGACCCCTTCATTGACCTCAACTACACGGCTTACATATTCCAGGATGATTCCACCCATAGCAAGTTCAAAGGCATCATCAAGGCTGAGAACGGGACACTTGTCATCAGTGGGAATCCCATCACTGTCTTCCAGGAGTGAAGTCAAGCCAACATCAAATGGGGTGATGCTGGTGCTGAATATGTTGTGGAATCCACCGGTGTCTTCACGACCATGGAGAAGGCTGGGGCTCACTTGAAGGGTGAGGCCAAGAGAGTCGTCATCTCTGCCCCTCTGACCAATGACCCCATGCTTGTGAAGGGCGTGAACCATGAGAGGTATGACAACTCCCAAAAGATCATCAGCATTGCCTCCTGCACCACCAACTGCATGGCCTCCCTGGCCAAGGTCATCCATGACAACTTTGGCATCGTGAAGGACTCATGAACACAGTGCATGCCATCACTGCTACCCAGAAGACAGTGAATAGCCTCTCTGGGAAAATGTGATGTAACGGCCGTTGGGGCTGCCCAGAACATCATCCCTGCATCTACCGGCGCTGCTAAGGCAGTCAGCAAAGTCATTCCGGAGCTGAATGGGAAACTCACTGGATGGCCTTCTGCATCCCCACCCCCAATTTGTCTGTTCTGGATCTGACCTGCCATCTGGAGAAAGTGGCCAAATACCATGACATCAAGAAGGCTGTGAAGCAGGTGTCAGATGGCCCCCTGAAGGGCATCCTGGGCTACAATGAGGACCAGGTTTTCTCCTGCAACTTTAACAGTGACACCCACTCTTCCATTTTTGATGCTGGGGCTGGCATTGCCCTGAACAACCACTTTGCAAAGCTCATTTCCTGGTATGAGAATGAATCTGGCTACAGCAATAGGGTGGTGAAATGTATGGTCCATGTGGCCTCCAAGGAGTAAGAGACCCCCCGGACCACCAGCCCCAGCAACAGCATGAGAGGAAAAGAGAGGCAGTCAGCTGCTGGGAGTCCTGGCCTCAACTCAATCCCCCAACACTGAGAATCCCCCATCCTCCACAGCTCCCATCCCAGACCTCCTGAAGAAGGGGAGGGGCTCAGAGGGCCCTACCTTGTCATGTACCATCAATAAAGTACACTGTACCCAACCAAAAAAGAAAAAAAAAATCAAATCATCTGTCCTGGAATATTTTCTTTTCATTGTCAATGAGAAGCCTATAATTGATTATTTTGTTTACCTTTAGCCACCAGGAAGCACAGAGCTACGTTCTAAGTTTCCTTTTGGTATAGATCTTCTATGCAAATTTATATTTTCTCTGATCTTGATATTTTGTTTGTTACTACTTTTCCCCAACCTTATAAATTCTTCTAGCCACCTCAAAAACTTTGTGGAATGAAATGAAAGTAAAAAAATTTTTAAAAAGAAATCCACTGGGAAGCAGATGTGGCAAGCAATTGGGCTGCCAGTCTACCAGGTGGGAGGTCCAGGGTTCGTTTCCTGGGTCCTCCTGGTGAAGGCAAGCTGGACCGCGCAGAGAGCTGGCACAACAAAAAGAGACAAAGAGGAGAGACAATGAGACATACAACAAACCAGGGAGCTGAGGTGGCTCAAGCGATTGAGTGCCTCTCTCCCACATTGGAGGTCCCAGGATCAATTCCTGGTGCCTCCTAAAGAGAAGACAAGAAGACAAGCAGACACAGAGAGCACATAGTGAATGGACACAGATAGCAAGTCAGCAAGCGCAAAAACAACGGGGGGCGGGGTGTAAATAAAATAAATCTTAAAAAAAAAAATCCACCATAATTTTCACCTTAATTTGCCCTATCATGTGCCATTACTGAAGCTTCTCTCCCTTTTCTATAGAGATCTACACAGAGAATTTCCTTTGAGCCCTTCGTAAGCTGCTCTCTGGTTAAAATAATTATTAACAGTTTCACTTTTCAGATGGGGGTTTTTCATGTCTTCTTTTGCTCTCTGCCCAGGTTCCTGCTGCCCATTTGGCAGTTTCCAGAAATTAAATAGTTTACTGTGCCACAGGTTAGCCTATTTCTGCCCTTGAACTCCACGACTCTGATTTATTCAGTGTGTTTCTTTGTGTGTTTACTAAAATTGGGTTTAAACATGTAATAAATCAACTCGAAATCTTTGTCCCATTACTCTTTATTTCATTAACTTCAAGCTAGAGCAAAAATAACTAAATGATGCTCATTTACTTTGAAAAGAGGAACAAAACTGGGAATGACTTTAAAATTACATTTTAAAGTAAGCTGGTCTCTGTCACCTCCAGACTCATCTTTCACCTTTCTCCGATGCCATACTCCAGCCATAATATAATTTTCACCTTTTTCAAACATGCTTTGCTCACAGTGTGTGGCCCATAGTATGCACACAGAAAATACTTGTTGAATAAGGGGAAACAATTCTCTGATGCCTCCACACCTTTGTAGCGGCAATCTGAAAGATCTATTTTTCCTTTTTCCATCTGGCGAACTCCATTTCATACACCCATTGTGTTATAATTGTAGTTGTAACTGTTTTACCTTTCTAAAAATAACAATAACATGGGTTGAGCACATGGTAGGTGTATTGTATAATAAATATTTGTAGGAAGGAAGGGAAGGAGAGAAGAAAGTAGGGTCAAACATTCATTTGCATTACTCTTAAAACAAGAATGTGTGACATTTTACTAGTCACTCAAGAGTTGTATTCAATAGAGAAAAATGCTTGCCTTGCATTTTTAAAAACTACCACTGCAAAAGCAGATTGAATTTTGCGTTACCCTGAATCAGTCCACTCATGATTAATTGGGTAGTTCACGTCCAGTTACATGTGCAGCTGGGAATTCCTCCAGCTGTCATTAATTTTACTAGATTCAAATCCTCAGTATTTGTTGAAATGGAGCCGCTTACCTCCTCAGCCAATCAAAATCAAGTAATGAACTGTTCCATTATTGACTAACAACTGAGTAGATTACAAAAGCAACAAACATGCTTAACTCCAGTTGACTGATTGATTACTGTGATAACAAATGTAGTGCCATTCAACCGCCTGTTTCCTCTCCTAAACCGGTGGAAAAAATCCAGAGATATTCCATAAATCAGTGAACACCAAGATACGTAAACATAAAGATAGTAACATTTAGAGTCATCTTAACTGCTGAAGTTGAAGTAAAAATATTTCGTTGGTTTCCAGGTAGATTTAGTTAGGTGGGAAAAGAGGAATTGTATTTGATATCCATATAGCTGGCAATGAAACATTCTGAAATGTAACGCAGACTTTTCCAGAAAAGAACTAGAATGCTATCATTTTCCCTCATACTCTGCAATCAAATAATGAAATAAGAACACAATATAGCTCATTTTGGCTGTCAGCCTCTCAGCATGGTTCGAGTGCATGCCAGGATACTGTGCTATTAAATGTAATACAGACCTGCAGATGAACCTAAAATAGGCAGCCCATCTCCAAAGAAGGGAAAAGCAAAAGATTCAGCCATCATGCCTAGGATGTCTGTAATAGTTATATGCTTTCCCCAAACTGGAGTTCTCACCAGTCAACTGCTTGCCACCCATTGTTGCTCCATTTGCTAATATAGTGCATTATCAATTTGCTATATGTAATGTGAACTGGGTACTATTTCCACCTAGACCGCATCTTCCAAATGTACACTTGGTTTTCAAGATAAAAATCCAACTCTGCAGCAGAGGAGAACAATTCATAAGTTGAAATGTGGATGATTTGAATGTCAAAACTAAGTATTTTCAGGCCTTGGATAGATGACTTGATCTCCTTAATTCAGGACCCTAAAGAAAATGATAATATGACAGAATAGCCACAAATATTTTTATGCCTTGCAATATAGATTAGGGATCTGGTTCAGTTTATTTATTCTTTCAAGTATCAGTTGCCTTATATCCAGGGCAGGGTATTTAACAATGGTTCTTCTTCAAAACGCAGTAAAATGTGACTGACATAAGCTTCAGAAAGGGAGAGATGACAAAGTTGGGTTGATAGCTGAAGAAACTGCTCAGAATTTGGGTCATGAGTTACATAAGCACAAAGGTCAGGGCAAGGAGGGACAGATGTCAAGAAGCACCCACTGACCAGAGATGGGAATGTATGATGGACTGTGTGAACTAATTTCCTAATAAAACTGTTCACAAAACTGAAAGAATACACAAACAACTTCTTACAACAAGTTCATATTCAACTCAATGGGAGTAAATCCTGATGTAGCCAGAGCCCCTTTAAGTAAAAAGGGTATTTATCAACACTCTTATTTGGTTTCCTTCTAGTTCTGCATCTACCTCATTCTGTCATTCTACATACACACACATACACACCATCATCCTATCATCTACCTACTCAGTCAACTCCAGGAATTGCAATGGATTCAGAATATAAAAATTGTGTTTTTTCCTAAAGTTTTACCCTATATCAACACAGAACTACTCAGATGCTTTTTTAAATTTTTTTATTTTAGGAGGTTCCAGGAATTGAACCCAGGACCTCAAACATGGGAAGCAGGTGATCAACCACTTGAGGTACATCTGCTCCCCTCGGATGCATTTTTATTCTTAGCTTCAATTCAAATGAGATCAACAGTGTAATATCATTTTAAAAGAAGCAACTCATTGGCCTCCATAAATAAGGACTTCTCATGTCTGATCACATGAGTTTTTAAAAATGGGAAGTAATTGAAGATTCTAGTTGTCCTATGAATAAAAGCAAAAGTTTTGTGTTTCAAGTCTTTTAAAGAGGCAAAAACAGTCTTATGTATTATTGTTTAACGATGATTACTAAGCATTAGTGCCTATCCAAACAATGAAAATAAACCACTGGTTCCATCTCCTAGGGCAGAGAGTAAGAGCTAAGAGTAATCACACCATCTGTAAAGTCACCAATTCCTGTCATGCAAGAACAGCTTCTTCAGGGTTTGTCATACTTTCAGGAAATGCCCGAGCCATTGTAATTAATGGAGAATAAAGGGAGGATCAAATTCGCTTGTCTTTTTTCTTTGCTGTCCTACTATTTCCATCTGATTATGATTTCAAGGAGGATGACAACCACAGTCATGTCCAGCAACAGAAGGCCCCCCAATTTTGGTGGCCTTAAGAAGGCTCCTGCCCACTTCTTCAGCTTCATCTCTCATCACTCCCTGCCTACTTACCAGCCTCCATCAATGCTACGCTGAAAGCTGGTCGTTCCCTAATTCCCTCAACACATCATGTAGATTCCTACTCTGATGTATCTTTTTAATACTTTCATCTAACTCTTATCCATGCAGAGAGAAGAACCTGTCTCACCTCTAGGATGCCTTCTCTGATAACTCCCGCTACATCTCCTCAGTTCCCATTAAAATCGCTGTGAACATGTGTATAACTGCACTTCACATTATTTGATAATTATCTCTATGTTTATTGTCCCACTAGATTGTATGCTCCTTAAAGGCAGGAATGGTGTTCTATTCATCTCTTTTTTTCCCTCCAGGTTAAGCGTAGCCTTGGCTTTATAAATATTTATAGAATGAGGAAGCGAAGCTCATAAATGAGTAAATAACTGTTAGATAAACAGTGTAGAAGGTAGGAAAAATAGGATAAGCAAGGGCATAAATATATGATCAGATATTTCCTTTAGGGAAATAGATGAGCTATGGCTTTAACATTCCTTTTCTGCATACTACACCTGAATTTGAGTTTAGTTTTCTTTTTGGATCAGGTCTTTAATATACTGACCACCTAAGAAATAGTGGTTAATGATCCAAATTATTCTAGAGAAAAATGTATGCTATTTTTTAAAAGAAACTTTTTATTTTGGAATAATTTTAGATTTACAGAAAAGTTGCAAAGATAGCACAGCAAGTTCCCAAATAACCTTAACCCAGTTTTTTCTAATGTCAAAATATTACATAACCACAGAAAATTTGTCAAAACTGAGAAACTAATACTGAAACATTATTAACAAAAAGTCCAGACTTTCAGATTTCACAGTTTCCCACTAATGTCCTTTTCCTGTTCCAAGATTCAATTCAGAATACCATGCTACATTTCGTATGCTTTTAAAAATCAAACTTGACTTGATTTAGAATAAGAAAAATCGCTTTCCAGATTGACTAAACATCTCAGCCTTCCTCCCCACTGACTCCATCTCACGCGCTATGATGTGATAGACGGGCCAGCAGCCTCCTCTCTCGGTCTTGGCCAGGGAGAGCACAGCAGGTGCTGTCCTGCGTCAGTTGCTGGACACAGCTGTTACTCATGTGGGCTAAGAACATTTCAATCAGGTCAGCACAGTTTCTAAATAAAGGAAACTGAGGTAGAGTAGAGGTGATTAACAAAGAAGACAAACGGCAATAAAGAATAACCCGATTTGGTGTCTCAAAGAGGGCACAGGTGGATCAAATGTTCTTGTATACTCTTGAAAGGATTTGTCCTGAAACCTAGGCTTGGTGTGGTGTGTTAGAAAAAAGAGCTGCAGGGAGAGAACACAGGGATGAAACAGGCGTGGCGGCTGCTGAAACAGGCAGGGAGGCTGCAGAGGAAGGGCACAGTGGGGAAAGGAACAAAGGCACCAGGAGAGAGCAGGTTTCAGCAAAGGGCCCTTTCAAGTTCTAGAGGGCATTAAAAACAGAAAATAAGGAGCTCATTTACTGCTAATTTCTGTGTTTCTTATAAGATAGAGCGCTATATATTTAGGGACAGGTGATAAACTTGAGTGCTTTGGAAAGTTTGAAAGGAGACACCATGCAGGGACTATTTTTAAGGCACAGAGAAACTGAACTTTTTGATGGATGATAAAGAGGAGAGAATTTGTTCTATAATGAACAGTAGCTTAAGGCCGGTCAGGCTACCTTAATGGGTGCAGAGCATGGGCTGTCATGCCCTCCTGGTATGCTTAGCCCTGCTTGGTTCCAGGGATCTGTCCTGCAAAGGACAGTGATGAAGCTGAAGGAGGCAGGGTTGCAGAGGATAAAGAGTTGTGAAAATTATGGCAAAGAAATTTGGATCAACTAATCTAGACATAGAAAGCCAAAGCCAAGGAAAGATTTTAAATAACATTCTTTAAAAATTTGAATGGCTCTAACATTTTCCTGTGAGGGCAGAATGAAAGAAAACATGCCATAATGCAGCTGAGAAATTTAAGTCAGACATAAAAATACACTTTCTGACCAACACAACAAAGTTTATTAGGCACAGAATTAGGATTCTGAAGCAAATAATAAAATCTCACACCCTAAGTGTTTCTCAAGTTCCATTAGGGTTCTAAGAGTTTAACTTAAATGGCTGAAGGTTGATATTTTAGATACTTTCCCATTTTCTTTAATTGAGGAAGAAGCAAAAGTGCCAACATAAAGGATTTATGAATTTTTGTAAGTATACTTTTTTTTAAAAAAAAAAGATAGGACACACACACACGAAGGAAAAAGGTGTGATGCTTGAAAAATGATACATAAGTTTTTACCTTTGACTAATTTATTTTTTCCCAGTTACTTTCTTGAGGTTGTCAGTCCTTTTTCTATGATTATATTTTCTGATCTCCTTTTTTAAACATAAAATGAGATTTAGGGCCCCTTCTACATAATTTCCTGATATAACCCTTCTCTATTTGTTGTAGTGAAAAACAAATAGTTAGAAATATGTGAGAAATCAAGAAAGATAAACTGGATCAGTTTACTCTATATTTATATGAACACTTGGAAGAATAAAAGCACTTAAAGAATAAAATTATTCATGCCTATTTTAAAAGCTTTCCATTGAAAAAGACCTATTGCAGAATAAAATATTCAACATGAGAATCTATCACTAGTATTAAAATAGTCAACTAAAAAATCTTTAATCTTATCTTGATTGTAAATTGTTGAAGGGAAGGAATCAGGCATATCTATATTTATTTAACAACCATAAATTACTTAATGATTTGCTTATATCTAACAAAGAGAGCCAAAATATTGAAAGGGCATACAAACTAACTGCAGATCCACAAGAAGATATCTCTTCTGGTGCAATGAAAGCTTTTTTAACCATGGGCTTAGAACTGTGGTTCCCAACTGGGGTGATTTTGCCCCTGAGGGGACATTTGGCAATATATGCAGACATTTTTGGTTGTCACAACTGAGAAGAGGGCGCTACTGCTATTTAGTGGGTCAAGGCCAGGAATACTGCTAAAAATCCTACAATGCACAAGGCAGGCCCCACAACAAAGAATTATCTGGTCCAAAATGTCAACAGTGCTGAGGTTTAGAAAATCTGGCTAGGAATTATCAGTGGTCCTTAATGAGCAGTTAATTTTTTCAGAAGTAAACAGATTTGGTTAGAAACATGGTTGTGCTTTTCTGATTAACAGGAAAACTATTTACCAGCCAACAAACTATAGCTTTCCTTGTAAACAATGCTTCAATAAAAAGATAGCTAAGCACATAGGGATATGAATACAACATCAACCAATATTTATAAAGCTGGAGTTTTTATCACACACCCCTTGATTATCCAGAGGAGGATGCAGCTCTCTGCTATGAAAGAATGAAAACAAATGGATGAAAAGACAGCTGCCAGCTTGGAAGACTTTAGGGAAATTCAAATAAAACCTGTTTGACTAGCTCTCAGTGGGATCCTTATATATGATAGCTTCCAAAGTATAAGTCCTATAATTATAAAAACAAACACGTGGAAGGACTCTGAGGCGAACTCAGCTTTGGGAAAGGGCTGGTAATGGGTTTAACAAAGGGTGAATTCCACATAAGATTGAGGACTGAGATAATTCACAAAGGGAATTCAGCACAGTGCAGGACACACAGTAAATGCTCAAAAATACATCCGCTATAATAAGGATGATGACTGTCAGTATTATTATGAATACCAAGTCTATAGAAAAATATTTCTGAAACAAACATTACTGTCTGACCCCAAACTCCTCCCCTCTATATGCTTTGTCAGTGCACAACTAGAAAGGCGCTAAAGAGAACACTGGCTGAAACCCTGATGCACTGACAAGTAAAGGAGGTCTTTTGTCTTAACTCCTCCTTTCAAAATGGAAGAAACAAAATGTGTTGAATCAAGAGTGAAAAGGGCTGGAGGGAAAGGTGCTACCAATTTCGAAGACACAATGAGACACAGCTGCCATCCTCAGCCATATGTACTGGTTTGTTCTCTACCAAAATATGTCGTCTGCCATTGTGGAGACACAGCCCATGTTTTCAAGCTGCCACAAAAGCATATATATATTAAATACAGCATGCATTCAGTGTTGATTGAAGTCTATTATTTCATTCATTCAACCAGCAAGTATATCTTAAGCATTCTATCACAGGCAGGGAACTCTGGGAGTTGCAAAGATCTATGAGACATCGTCTTTCCTCTCAAACTGCTTACAATCAGGCAAAGAGAAAAGTAAACCTGTGGTTAGCAAGAGACAAATGTGGATGGCCCCAGAGACTCATTTCCTTCCTTCTTTTGCTAGCTTAGCAGAAAGCCAACTCAGCTCAAATGAAAAATAGGCTGATGCCAACCACTAGGCTCAGAGGTTTTCCATTTCTACTGAGCCACTTCCCTGACCAGGGAGCTTCCATTATCACAGAGATGGTCCTTGGTCCCTGCCCCTAAAAATACATGGATCATTATCTACCTAGCCTATGGGATAAGTTCACAGGGTTGTGCACACCCTGCCATGTCTCTGCTTATACCTTTTTCTTCAATAAAACCTATTTTATATCTGTACTGTCACACTAATATTCTGTGTAAGTGATAGCCTTGCACAAAAGGCAGAACTGGCAATGGCAGAATTGGCAATGGCAGTATGTCAAAGATGCAAAAGTCACGTTAATTATACCTATAGTTTGCCATTTTGACTTCACACAGATTTTACAAAATTTTTAATGTTTCTATTTTTATAAAATAGATTCAAATAATTATTAATTGAAAAGTTTCCTGCAATCAAAAGGCATACAGGAGGGCTGAAGGTGTGTGGTAGCCCAGAGCCAACCATAGGATCAAGCTTTCTTGAGGGATGAAACCTAAAACCTTGACCAAAGTCACTTCAGGGGGTATGGTTCAAAGGAGGATGGTGTTCAATTCTGGACTGATCTGGGGCCACATCAGGTCAGACTTTCTGTATGTTCTCTTTAATGGTGCAGGGTTTGCCAAAGAGGGGTGGTCTGGAATGCATGAGGAGTTTCAGGACAACACCTGATTTCTAAGCTAGACACAGGCTTACATCTGTTACGACAGCCATCACCTGACACACCTCACCTCCAGGGTGGGGCTGGGTGAGGCGAGTGAGGCGCCTCGGGAGCAAAATGGAAGGAGGCACTCACTCTCAGGACAGCACGGTGGTGATCCTGTGCCCTAAGCGCCCCACTCGCTTCACACTAGTCCTGGCCCTGCTCATCTTGCCCCTTTTTCTTCCCTCTCATCCTGGTGCCCCCTTAACTTGTACATCAGTCCTCCATCCACATTTTTTAAGATCTAGGATCCATCCATACCTAAATAAAACATTAAGATCAGATCCACCGTAAAAGAGGTACATCTTAAGTATAAGTTTGGAAGAAAACTACCCAGACCTAAATTCTTTCCTCATGTACCTAAAAACTAGAATACACTTTGGGGAGTTCAGATAAGACAGGGCTCAATTCCTAACGAACTCATTTGCTTTCTGTCCATGATGAACACCAAAAGAATCCAGCTACAAAGCCATTTTACATTGATGCTGATTTCCAAATTAAATACCTTGTAATTAGCTCCTTCTATATGTTGGGTAATCCTATTATGGCAACCCATTAAATGTCACACCAGTTTAGAAATTACTAGGTGTCAAATGTGTTTTTCCTTTGTGAATACTAATTAATAGAACAATTGTAAAAAGATTTCTTTTTATATTCCTCTTTTACTTAACCACTCTGGAGTCTTGAGTGTAAACTTATACATCTACCAGTCTAATATAATTTTGTAATTTGGTTCTATATTTACTTAAGAAGAATTTCCATCTAAACATGCAACTGTATCTTGTGATCATGATCACAATTCATAAGTAAAACAATGCTAAGTGACGAGGTCAGGATGTCTTTGGCATGTAGAGTCTGGATGTTTCTGACATTCAGAAATGTCAAAAGGTATTTTACAAGGCAGTTGTAGTTTTTATGCTCAAGTAGTTGGTTGGAATTACAAACACTATTTTCATTCTAGTATTTTGAAACCTTTTGAAATCAGTTTCATAAAGTATTGAGTTGATTCCTAAAGCACCAAGTCTATCAATATCCAAGGTTTGTTGATTTTGCCTACTGTTAAATAACTTCAAGTTGGAATTTATCCACATTCATATTTTTGAGCCTATGAGGACTGCCAAGTACTGCTAAGGAACTGTGCTTGCTTCCTACCCAGTTGTGCAATACCTGGAAGAAGAGAACACGCCTCTTAGCTGGGCTCAGTAAAGACCTAAGTGGGTGTGAGACAACAGGTGGGACTGTGGGGAAATAGAGAGCATGTGACCTATCTAAAAGTATTTATGGTAATTATTATTTTAAAAAAATAACTACTATGCTCAACCAGACAAAACACTACTGAAGGTCAGATTTAGCCCCCAAGCTATGAGTCTTCTACCCCTGGCAAGAGACTGCTTCCATTTTGAAGATGATTCCAACTCCAACAGTTCCAGAGGACCCCACTGTTACTGCTTTGCCAGTAGACCCTCATCTCACTTTGCCTTCTCAGTTCCTCAGGGCAGACTGTCCTATACTCTGACAACCTATCTTGCTCTGGTATTTATGTACTAGATCTCTCATGCTAGCTTGCCTTTTGAGGTGTTGCCACCCAGACTCTGAACCTCTGCAGTGCTTTGCTCTCCAGTCTTGGCACGAGGCCCATTGCCCTGCGTGGCCCCTTATTTGTGGACTGCTAGACCTAGTCACGTGGCCTCTCTACTGTAGGTGGGCGAGGAGGCCTGGTCGGAGGCCAAAGGATGGCATCTAGCTGACATTGCACCTTTCATCTAGAAAATATCGATTCTTGGCTAGACAATCACAGACTGGTCTACAGAATCATGATGGGAAAAGTTGTTTCTGGATGTCAGCCAAAGAAATCACATTAATAAATGGAGGAAGGTAAACTGGAGTGAGGCAGAGAACTTGGATTCTATTCTCAACCCTCTTGCAGATCAGCTGGGTAACTCTAGGGAAGTTCCTCAACCCCAAATTGGTCTCAGTTTTCTCATTAGCAAAATGAGGAAAATTGAGAGTTCATATCCTGGTTTCACTCCCCCCCGCCTCCCATTCTTAGTAGAGTAATATGGGAGCAACATGATATCTTAACACCGGCAGTCTATTATAATTTTGAAATTTTCTAATATTTCTCTATTAATTTCTATCTCATCTTCATTCAGAGCAGCTGGTTTTAAATATGACTCTCTGATATATATATATTTTTTTTTACACACACACACACACACACACACACAGCACACACACACATACATTATCGTGGAGAAAAGCTGTTTACATGATAGAGGTCAATTATTTATAAGGCAGGGATCTCTTAGGAGCTTCTCCATCTCAGAATGAAAAAGAGAGTTTCTGGAATATATCTACTTTAGAAGGTTTTAGAACAGATTCCACTTTCTGGAGTACTTTAGACTGGCATTTTTACAACCTAGGGTATTCACTCTATCCCTATCTGTTTTTCATCCTTGGAATTCCAATGCCTGGAACAGAGTTGAGATGTAATCTTTACACATGGCAACCATGACCATATAATTTTCAAGGAACCCCAGGCAATGTCTCGGAATGAAACTTCTTGATCCATTTCAACAGAGCTGATCATGCCATTCTTTGTGCTTCTGTTGTACCTAGTACTTGCCGCTTCTCTTAGGGTGCACATCACTTTGTATTGTCCTATTCCTCTACTTGTGTGACTCCCTCATTTTTCTGTGAGCTCTCTGACGATATTCACTGGATTTTATTCATCTTTGCTTCCCCAGCATCCCATTGAGTACCTGGCACACAAAAGCTATTCAAAAGTGTTTAATTAATTGCTAAGAAAGGTTACCTGCACTCTAATCTACTTGAGGCATTTCTATTATTTTCTAATTCCAGAGCAAAGAATGAACAGTAAAAGAACATGGCTATTAGCAAACTCATTTTGTGTATATGACATCCACATAACAGAAATAATATAATTCCTTAATATTTTGGAGCCTTAGGTCACAATTTCATTCAAGCATTTTAAACAATTTTTGAGTATCCTTTTAAGACAAACTCCTAAGTGTGAGATACTGTACTTTTTAAATGATCTTATATGGGTATCAAATCTGTATAGTTACATTAAAAATCTTATCAGATTAATGATGTTGCTCCTGAATAAATTCCATAAGTTACTCATGGGAAAACATGCAACATTTTGGAATCATATACTTTGGCAATATCTGGCACCTGGAAAATTTTAAATAGAGCTAGGCAATTCAAAGGAGCAGAGTGGGTGGGTTACATGAAATATTTGTAAACTTTCAACTTTAAGGCTAGAAACAAGGAGCTGGGAGAGTGGTGAGGAGGCTCTGGCAGTATTCCAGGCAAGAGGCTTTGGAGGCTCACATCAAGGTGGCAGCAATGGAGGTGGTGGAAAATTATAACATTCTGTACTTTGAAGCTAGAACTGACAAGATTTGCTGATGGATTGGATATGGGTATGAGAGAAAGAAGAGCCAAGCATGATTCCAAGGTGTTTTTGTCCTAAGCAACTGGCAGAATGCAGCTGCCACTTACTGGGATGGGAAAGACTGCAAGAAAAGCAGGTTTGGGGAGAAGATCAGGAATTCAGATTTGGACATGTTAAGTTTGTTGGTCTGTTAGGCAACCAAGTGGAGATATTGAATAGGCAGTTAGATATAGGAGGCTGGAGTTCATGAGAATTCATGGGGCTGGAGTTATAGTTTTGGGTGGGTATTAGAATACCATGGGTATTTAAAGCCTCAAGACGAGATGAAATGAACAAGCGAATGAAAAGAGATAGAAAGGAAGAAGTATAAAGATTGAGCCCTGGGTCACCCCAACATTTACAAATCAGGATATGAGAAACGAGCAAAGGGAATTGAGAACGAGAGGCCAGAAAGGCAAGAGGAAAACCAAGAGAGTGCATCCTTGAAGCCAAGTAAAAAAAAGTATATCAAGAAGAAAGAATGATCAATCTTGTTGCTGAGTCAAGCAAGATCGCTGGATATAGCAATACGGAGATCCCGGATGACCTTGATAAGAACAGTTCTGGTAGATTACGGGGGCAAAAGTCTGCTTGGACTGGGCTCAATAGAGAAAAGGAGAAGAGAAAGAAGGCAAGGAATATAATAACTCTTAAAAGGAATTTTTCTATTTAAAAAACTGAGCATCTTAAATGAGAGCTGACAAGGAATCTGTGGATAGAATTCAGAGAGTCCCAGAAGTTATACCGAGAAAAAAAACCTCATCTTTATTTTCACTACTCTCTAATCTAGGCTTTTCTTCCATTATTACTGTATTATTCAGCAGTGTCTCTTACTTATTCACCAACAGAAATCATGGATATTTTCATAGTATATTACAGTTGTTACAGATATCTCCAAACATCATGCTTGTCACTATTTCAAATTTATGGGAGTTATTAGACCCACATGAAACCTCACGTGATGGTGCTCTTCTGTTCTACAGGTGCTCATACAACATGGCAGGCCTCCTCTTGGGCAACCATGCCCAGACGTTCAGCCACCAGATGGTGAAGGTACATACACTGGTAATCCGGACATCACTGTTGCTTTCCCATATTCCCTCTCTATCTATAATTGTTTGTTGATCAATACATGGGAAAGGTGAGTGGTTTTCATTGTTTAAGTTTACAAAGCCTGACAGATCATATGAGAATTCTTAATTCTTGTAAGGTGGTGTGACCTTTTGTAACATGGATAAATGCAAGGCCTATGACTAGAGAGAATCTTTGCAGTGATGTGTCTTTAAAAAATAAAATCTACTTTAGCTTACCTGTATTTTAAATGTAATCCTTAATGTGTTAATAAAGAATAACATAGGGAAGCGGGTGTGGCTCAGAGGATAGAGCCCCCGTTTACCATATGGGAGGCCCAGGTTCGAGTCCCGAGGCCTCCTTGTGAGGGCACGCCGGCCTGAGTGGTGCCGTGGGCTGATGCAGCAACCTCACGGCAGGAAGCGGGTGTGGCGCAATGGATAGAGCACCCGTTTACCATATGAGAGGCCCCGGGTTCGCTTCCCGGCGCCTCCTTGTGAGGGCAGGCCAGCTCGCGCGGCGCCGTGGGCTGATGTGGCAAGACCTCACAGCAAGTGGGAGATAAGCAGACACAGAGAAGACACGCAGCGAATGGACACAGCAGCACAAGCAGCAAGGGGGGGATAAATAAATAAAATAAATAAATCTTTAAAAAATAAATAAATAAATAAAGAATAACATATGTTACCATATTGCAACATTTTAAAACTATTTTGATAACTATATTCAATATAATGTTTCTTTTGTAATTCTATGTTTTGAGCATTTAAGCATTGTTTTAAATGTTTAAATGAGAAGGAGTCTACAGATTTTACCAGACCATTAAATGCATTCATGGCACAAAAAAAGTTAAGAACCCCTGCTGAAAATGGTGGGGACAAATGAATTATACAACCCCAGGTTACAACACCAAATTAGTGAAACTCTGGTATTACTAAATTAAGAGGCTCAAAGATGCTTTCAAACCATATTTCTTGCTTCCCCTGGGGCTCTCTCTTTGTCATTTTCCAGAATGAAGGTAGAGGACATCAAATTGGCAATGGATGGGCCTCCTCTTTCATCACTCTGTGACCTTCTTTCAAACATTTCTCTTCCTGTTAAGATGTGACATTTTGTGTATTTTTTCTTTAAAAATAACAATTTTGCAAGTTACACAGTAGGAACACAAAGGATTGATTTCCACCCTTCTCAACAATTTCTACAGCTCAAACCAGAAAAATGACAATCTAAATTTACACCAGTAGGTGACCAAATGAAAAAACTGTAGTACATCCATATATTATGCAACTATTAAAAAGAGAAACAGCTCTCTATCTATTGACCTGGAAGCAAGGAGTACGGCACAACTTCATTTTTTATAAAAAGAAACAACCTTAAGAGATATAGCAGAGGGACAGATGTGGATTGGGTGGATGGGCATCAGTCTCCTATATGGAGGGACCTGGGTTTGATCCCTGGGACCTCCCAGTAAAAATTAAAAGAAGAGAAATACAGAAGACATGTGGGCCACCAGGCCCCGTGCGCAGGTGCGCCGCCAGGCCCCCCAAGTGGGTGAGCCACCAGGCCCCATGCGCCGGTGAGCCACCAGGCCCTGCGAGCGGGTAAGCCGCTAGGCCCCACAGCAAGATGATGACATAACAGGAGAGAGTGACACAAGGGAGAGCCAAGATGAGATGCACTGAAAAACCAGGAACTAAGGTGGCATAGGCAGTGGGAAGCCTCTCTCCCACATCGGAGATTCCAAGGATCTAATCCCAGTGAAGACAGGAGAAGGATGAGAAGAGAGGGCAGGAAACGGACACAGAGAGT